>BOPN01000008.1:343281-345781 GCA_017312705.2 Penaeus japonicus | reverse complement strand
CCAAAGAATAGTCTACCTTCGCCCTAATCTCAACCTTACCTCAAGTATGAACGTTAAGAGAGCACAAAGATGGGACCATGAATCCCACCTGTCCATCTTAACGTCAGCACAAATAGGGTTAGGTGAGGGAACCGTGGCTTTACCTGCCCGTTTATGGTTCATGTTGCAGAAGGCAATAGAACTTCCCTCCCCCCTCCCCTCCCCTCTCCTCCTCCTTCTCCCCTTTCTCCCCGTCTTCCTCCTACTCCTCCTCCTATCACGTTATCCTTGGACATGGGACAAGGCCGGATATTGTATATCATCCACACTCTTCACCGCCTTATCCTTCGACGCCCCATAGAATCCTGGTAGTCAGGTGTCAACCCTAAGGACTTGTATCAAGAGATTAGGAGTCGCGGCGCGCTCTCGTCGAGCATTCCGTAATGGCTGTCAACAGAAAACGGGAAGTGGACTATTTATTGTAGGGCGTCCCGGGTTGAGGCTCCGTGGCGAATCGGAGGCCACAAAAATGTTTACAACAGGTACTTCTTGTGAGTGTTCGTTTGTTTGTTTGCTCATGGCGAGAGCTAGAAATGTCCCTTTACGTGTTGGTTCTCGAAGCAACACGTCTCATCTCTCTCTCTCTCTCTCTCCACTCACTTCTCTTTTCTCTCTTCTATCTCAATTCTCTCAGTCTCTCTCTACTCACTTCTCTTTTCTCTCTTCTCTCCATTCTCTCAATCTCTCTCTCTCTCTCTCTCTCTCTCTCTCTTTCAAGCTCAAGTGTTTTCGCTTACTTAGGAAATCTTTACATTGTCAAGGATTTTCTTTTTTTTTTCTTTTCTTTTCTTGTAGTCCGCACACCCCTTGATTAAATTATTCGGAAGATAAATGTTGAATCATGCAGATTAGATAATCACTTGGAAATTGCCGAAGAATGCTAGTGAATTGTATGTTTCACACCTGCCTCTGATTAAATTAAGAAGGCAAATGAGAAATTTCCTTAGACGATGAGCAAGTGTAATAAGTGAAGACGGAGGACAAGGGAACAGTCAAGAGAGAAGCACACACACACACACACACACACACACACACACACACACACACACACACACACACACACACACACACACACACACATATATATATATATATATATATATATATATAGAGAGAGAGAGAGAGAGAGAGAGAGAGAGAGAGAGAGAGAGAGAGAGAGAGAGAGAGAGAGAGAGAGAGAGAGAGAGAGGAATAAACAATAAAGCAACTAAAGAAAAAAACGAAAATATACCCTCCTCCCCACACCCACACAATGCATACATACGTATGCATAGAGAATAAAACAAAAAAAAAAAAAAAAAAAAAAAAAACGGAGAAAGAAAAACTAAAGATATAACTCCCCTCACCCCGCACCCCCACGAAAAGTAAACAAAGAAAAAAAGAAAAGGAAAACGCAAGTCAAAGGCACAAGAAAAGATACCATCAACAAAGGCCCAAATGTGTTCTTATGTTCACGACGTCCGCCGACCGTAGCTCTGCTTTTCCGTCTCGGACAGGTTGAGATGAACGAGCTCTCGGGTTTACTCGTTGAACAAAAAGAAGAAGAACTGCACTTTGGCTTCGTTCGTTTGAAGGGAGATTGGGTGTCTCTCCATCGCTCATGCTATCAAAGATCTGAATTTGTGCATCAGTGGAGAGTAGGAGGGGGGGGGGGGGGGTGATGCAAAGTTAATACGGCAAAAGTTCATTATGGTGTATCTTGTGTGATTTTTTTTTTTAGTGGATGGGTATTTAGGTCTGTAAGTGCAAAGTGCGGGGATATTTGGAGCATGTTTATGTGCGTGTGGGTCCAAGTGTGTGTGTGTGTGTGTGTGTGTGTGTGTGTGTGTGTGTGTGTGTGTGTGTGTGTGTGTGTGTGTGTGTGTGTGTGTGTGTGCGTATTTCTGTTTGCACTTCGATTTATATATATCAATGCTTAAAACGCTTGCGCGCATATACGCGAGAGAGTGGAAATATATGTGTTTGTTTGTCCTGTAAATTCGGAGCCACTACCTGGCCACAGATCCATCAACACGTAGCGGACCAGACACCCGTGACCACTACAAGCGGAGTACGGTAATCTATTGTGCGTATGTCCTCTACCGCAAAGCCCTGTACATACGGCGAAATTCCGACTGCGAGAGTTATGATTCCGTTATATTGCCAAGAGAGAGAGGGAGAGGGAAGGGGGGTAGGGAGAGAGGGGGATGGGAAGGAAGAGATAGAGGGGGCAAGGGGGGTGGGGTGTGGAGAAGAGAGATGGGGGAGGGAGGGAGGAAGGGAGGGAGGGAGGGAAAGATCTTTTGTAAAGACAAGTATCGCGTTTCAACACAGTTTCTGCGCACCGACTCACTAGCGGTCACTACGAAACGTGGAAGTAACGGAATCGTTTCTGTCGCTTTTTGTGAGAGGAAGATTCGATGTATACTGATGTTGTCTGGTTTTGATTTCTACGGCTTTTTATACATTTATTTATGTGGTT
>BOPN01000008.1:315781-318281 GCA_017312705.2 Penaeus japonicus | reverse complement strand
CCGCTGTAAATAGGTTTCTTCTTATACTGCTTCTTCTGTTTCTTCTTTTTTCTTCTCTTCTCTTCTCTTCTCTTTTCTTCTCTTCTCTTCTTCTTCATCATCATCGCCATCACTATTTCCACTAACATCTACGATCTTTACTATTTCTATCACCATCATCATCATCATCATATCGGTATAGTTTGCTTGTTTACGCACTACGCACGCAAGTAAAGTGCACTTGTGTCTCTTTGAACCGCCCCCTGACCCCTCCCCCCTCCCACATCTTCCCCCTCCCCCTCCCCCTCCCCCTGTCGCCTGTCTAGCGCATTCGCTTCAGAGTTTCTTCATCTCCTCCATCACTTCTTGAACTATTAGTGTCATAAGCTTATCTGTTTCTCTTACTGCCCCCCCTGCCCTCCTCCTCCTCCTCCTCCCCTCCTCCTCCTCCACCCCCTCTCCCTCACCTTCTCCCTCCTCCTCCCCCTTCTCCCCTCCCCGTACCTCTTCCCACCATCACTTCATTTTTTTTTTTTTTTCATATTTGATCTTCTTTGTCATTAGCGTAATCGGCTTTTCGCTCTTGTTCTGTTTCTTTCTTTTTTTTTTTCTTTTTTTTGCAGGAAGGAATACCTTGGCCCTCTTGTCTTGATTCCCCCCCTCTCTCTCTCTCTCATCCTTTTCCCCTCTTTCCTTCTCCTCTCTTACTCCCCTACTGCTTCTCCCCTCCCCTTTTCCCTTCCCTAACCTTCTCCCTTTCACCTTACCTCCCTTTCCGTTCCTCTATTTCCCCTTCCCCCTCCCTTTCTTCCCACTTCCCTCCTCCCTTACCTTCTCCCCTCTCCTCCTCTCTTTCCATTTCTCCTTTTTCCCTTCCCCCCATCCTCCTACTTCCCTCCTCCCTTACCTCCTCCCATTCCTCCCTCCTCTCTTGACCCTCCTTTCTCCCATTCTCCTCCTCCCTTTCCTCCCTCCTTCATCCCTCCTTTCCCTCCCTTTCTTCCCCTCTTCCCCCTTCCCCCCTCCCTTCCCCTCTTTTCTCCCATTCTCCTCCTCCATCCCCCCTTTCCCTCCCTCCCTTCCCCCCTTCCCTCCCCCTCTCCCCCTCCTCCCTTACCCTCTTTTCCCCTCCCTTCCCCAACCATCCCCTCATGAGTCTCGCGTTGTCCCTCATCTTAAGGAATGAGATCTTCTGCGCCTCATTACCTGCCAGTGAAATCGCGATCTCGCAACGACTCGATTAAAAAAAAAAAAAAAAAAGAACGAAAAGAAAAAAAATAATAATAAATAAATCTTACACTTAAAGATGAGACGGGAGGATGGAAGAGCAGTGGGGGTAGAGGGGAGGGGGGGAGGAGGGGGGAAAGGAAAGGGATGGAGGTGATGGATAGAGGAAGAGAGATTGAAAGAGATTTTGGTGGAGGGGGATTGGGGTAAAGAGGAGGAGGGAGAGGAGAACAAGAAGAAGAAGAAGAAAAAGAAGAAGGAGGAGGAGGAGAGGGAGAAGTTGGAGGAGGAGAGGGAGGAAGAGGAGGAGGAGAGGGAGGAAAAGGAGGAGGAGGAGAGGTAGGAAGAGGAGGAGGAGAGGGAGGAAAAGGAGGAGGAGGAGAGGTAGGAAGAGGAGATGGAGGAGGAGGAGAGGAGGAGGAGGAGAGGGAGGAAGAGGAGGAGGAGAGGAAGGAAAAGGAGGAGGAGGAGGAGAGGAAGGAAGAGAAGATGGAGGAGGAGGAGAGGAGGAGGAGGAGGACGAGGGAGTAGCGACGGGGAGGTGATGATACATGTGTCGACTTCAGTGATTCATTATACCTTTCTCCCAGGATACACGCAGGCATAGATATCATGGATTCTTTCTTTCTGTCGGTTTATTTGTCTGCATGTCTGGTTTCTCTCTCTCTCTCTCATTCTCGCTTTCTCTTTCTCTTTCTTTCATCACCATCACCATTATCATCATTATTGTCATTAGTATGATGCAAGTGATGATGATGATTACTATCACCATCATCATCATAGTCAACACCATTACCGGTAGTGCCAGTAGTAATAAGCAGTCCTGCAACAGTATCATTTGCAAAGCCAGCCTCGCCGCCGCGTCGCCTCACGTACTCAATCTCAGCTAATCTGTTTGTACTCGACGCTCGCGGTTGAGGGCGATAGATCAATAAGCATTAATCTCTCGCTTTGAGTGTGTGTGTGTGTGTGTGTTTGTTTGTTTGTTTGTTTGTGTGTGTGTTTGTTTGTTTGTGTGTGTGTTTGTTTGTTTGTGTGTGTTTGTGTGTGTGTTTGTGTGTGTGTGTGTGTGTTTGTTTGTTTGTGTGTGTGTGTTTGTTTGTTTGTGTGTGTTTGTTAGTTTGTGTGTGTGTGTTTGTTTGTTTGTGTTTGTTTGTGTGTGTGTGTGTTTGTTTGTGTTTGTGTGTGTTTGTTTGTGTGTGTGTGTGTGTGTGTGTTTGTGTGTGTCTGTGTGTGTGTGTGTGTGTGTGTGTGTGTGTGTGTGTGTGTGTGTGTGTGTGTGTATTATATATAT
>BOPN01000008.1:305781-310781 GCA_017312705.2 Penaeus japonicus | reverse complement strand
GATCAAAAACGATTTTTACAGGCAGTTTTATGGATGCTTTTATATTATTGAACTAATTATTGGAGATATTATCCGGATATGGCAGATGCTCGCTGTCACTGTGAGTGCGTTGTAAAGCAGTGCAGACGTCAAGCAGAAATGAGCTTTTGTTGCTTGTACGTGGTTGGTTTATGTTAGGAAATGCAAGTGTTTCTTGAATTGCAAACGCAGATAATTTTAGCCGTAGAAAAGAGGCATTATGCTTTTCTTATAAATAAAGTTAAAGAAGCTTAGTTTGCAAGACTCTTCCTGCAATTCGAATTTATCTGCGCGTTAATATGTTCGCCAGCGTGAAATAGCACCTTCGCCTCGCCTTTATTAGAATATAAAGTTAAATCTTTTAACTCGCAGCTTTAATGTGCGATTTACGAATCCATTCAAGCCCGTTAGTGTAACAAGCGAAGTCTTGGCTGCAGCGATATTCATCCTCCTTTGCCCGGGACAGAGGGGGAGGGAGGGGGGAGGTAGGGGTCCGGGGGCAGGGGACTCCCTACGGACTCCCGAGGGTCATCTTTGAAGCGAGTATGCCCTTGTTCTTCCCTTCCTGGGTAGCGCATGTCTCTTTGTTGGTAATGCTGATGCTTTTAGAAACCGTCGGAGTTTTAGGTAATGGCGGGCCGAGCCGATGGATCGGATATCGGTGATGCTTCGAGAGAGTTCGAATGGCCATCAAGACAGCATCAGGCGTCGGGGCGCATCTCGCCGTCGAGGCTGGAGGCGACGCAGCGACAATTCGTTGCGCGATGCATAAGGGATTTGGGCGGCGGTAACTCTGTCCAGTTACGACATAGGTCACCTGTTCGGTGTTTGTAACGCTGGTTGGCACCGGGTCTTTGGGGAGAGCGGAAGATAAACTAAGCGGCGAGGGACACCAGAATCTAATAGGCTTTCATTGTTCTTGCTCCCGAGTTATTTGTGCGAAGGACGCGCTGAAGGGTTAATCTGCTTCATTGTTATTCTGTTTCTCTCTCTCTCTCTCTCTATCGCTCTTTATCTCTATATCGCTCTCTATCGCTCTCTCTCTCTCTTTCTCTCTCTCTATCGCTCTTTATCTCTCTCTATCGCTCTCTCTCGCTCTCTTTCTCTCTATTGCTCTCTCTCTCTCTATCGCTCTCTCTCTCTCTCTCTCTCTCTCTCTCTCTCTCTCTCTCTCTCTCTCTCTCTCTCTCTCACACACTCTCTCGCTCTCGCTCTCGCTCTCTTTCTCTCTTTCCACCTCGCGTATGCACGCACGCACGCACACGCGTCGCTCTCGCTCCTTCCTTCCGCTGTTCCTGTCTCTCTCTCTCTTTCTCTCTATATATATATATATATATATATATGTTTGTGAATGTGTGTATAAATAAACAAATAAATAAATATATATATATATGTAATGTATGGATGTGTATATATACATACGTGTGTGTGTATATATATATATATATATATATATATATATATATATATATATATATATATATATATGTGTGTGTAGAGAGATAATATTTGCATATATATATAAATATATATAGAAATATCTATCTATCTATCTATCTATCTATCTATCTATATATATATATATATGTATGTATGTACGTATATGTCTATATATAAACATATATGCATATATATGTATATATTTTTATGCACACACACGCTCGCGCGCGTGCTCATATGTGTGTAAGTGTGTGGATATGTACATGTTTATGCATGGATATGATTGTATATATATTTTTTTTCATCATTCATTCAATTTATACACTCTGCCTCACTAACTTTGGCTCTGTCTCCAAGTCTCCCTCATTCACTCTTTAGTTTCCCTTCCCTTCCTCCCCCTCCCATTCCCTCTCCTCCCTCCCTTCCCTTCCTCTCCCTCCCCTCCCTTCCCTTCCTCTCCCTCCCCTCCCTTCCTCTCCCTCCCCTCCCTTCCTCTCCCTCCCCTCCCTTCCTCTCCCTCCCCTCCCTTCCTCTCCCTCCCCTCCCTTCCTCTCCGTCCCCTCCCTTCCTCTCCCTCCCCCTCCCCCTCCCCTCCCTACTCCTTACCACCACCACCTCCACCACTACCACCAGCACCTCCCTGCAACCTAAGGTATGAGCCTCGGGTGCCAGCAGGTGCGTGTGGACACTCATTAAGGTAATCCAGACGTTGTTTGCTGGCCAGCCTGGATTTAACACATACTTTTATTTTTAGCTTGCCGTTTCGCTGCAGCTTGTCTTTGAGCCCCTCAGACACGGTCCGCTGTCTCTAGCCGCGGATAACAATGCTGTTTGGTCGTTGCGAATGGTCGTTGTTAGTCGCTGTGGTCGCTTGTGGCGTTCGAAGGATCGTTGTTAGTCGATGGTGGCATGCGAATGGTTGTTCATAGTCGTTCTGGTCGTTTGTGGCGTTCGAATGGTCATTGTGGTTGTTTGTGGCGTTCGAATGGTCGTTGTTAGTTATTGAAGTCGTTTGTGGCGTTCGAATGGTCGTTGTTAGTTATTGAAGTCGTTTTTGGCGTTCGAGTAGTTGTTGTAGTCGTTTGTGTCGTTTGAATAGTCGTTATGATCGTTTATGGCGTTCAAATGGTCATTGTAATCGTTTGTGGCGATCGAATGGTTGTTATTAGTCGTTATGGCCATTTTTGACTTTTTGTATACTGCTGAATTAGGCATAATTGGATCGTTTGTTGGTATTTGGTTGTTAGGGTTTTAGGGGAGGTGTTTTGGGGCTGTGTTTAGTTTCGTTTGTTTTGATATTTCCTTGGAAGAATATTGAATATCATGTGTATTGCATATGAAAGGTATTCTATTCCAAGTAGAACAACTATTTATTCTATTATAAAAATACATTTATGTATATATGCATATATGCATACATACATATATATATATATATATATATATATATATATATATATATATATATATATATTATAGGAGTTCATGAATCTTATAATTTTATATCTTTTTGTCTTTGAGTTTACCATGTCAGTCCCCCTTTCTCCTCCCATTTCTCTCTATCGTTCTCTTTTTTTCCCTCTCCCTCTTTCTCTCCTCCATCTCCCTCCCCCTCCTCTCCCTTTCCCTCTGCCCCCCTCTCTTTCTATCTCTATCTACCTCTATCTCTCCCTCCCTCTCATCTTACCTTCCCTTCTTACTCTCTCACTCTCACCTTCTTCATCTCCCTCTATCTTACTCTTTCTTTTATTTCCCCGTTTTCACTCCACTTCCCGTTCGTATGACTCCCACCTCCCTACTGTTACCAAGTCCGCCCCCGCCCTCCTTCACTTACCCCCCTGCAAGGCACCCATTCTGTTCCCCCTCCCCTACCCCCCCCCCCCAAAGCAAGGCACCCATTCTGCCCTCCCCCGTCCCCTACCCCCCCCCAAAGCAAGGAACCCATTCTGCCCCCCTACCCTTCTCCCCATCCCCTACCTCCTCTACCCCCCGCCCCCCCCCCTCCCCAGCAAGGCACCCGTCCTGCCACGCTCATGCATCGCAACCCGGATTCCTGCGTCTAAACCCATTGTTTACCCGAGGGTTGCCGCGCGCCGCCTCGGACCATCCTGAGGCTCGATATATATATCTCAGTGGGACATTAGTTACGCTATGCGGTGGCAGGCTTTGGGCGCTGCGTTTTTGTTTCAGCGTTAATGCTACTCCCACAACGTCCTTTTGTTATAGTGGTGTTCTTCAGTTGGTGGTCCTCTGATTACCTGCTTTTCTCGGGATGTCTGCGTGCGTTGCGGGTTCATTTTCTCTTTGTTTCGTTTTTTTTTTCTTTGCTCGTTCTGTTTTAACCTTCTTTTTTCTTCTTCTTTTCTCCTTCTGATTCTTCTTCTAATTTCTCTCTTATTTTTCTTCATCTTCATCTTTTCCGTCTTCTCCTTCTTCTTCTTCTTCTTCTCCTCCTCTTCTTCTTCTTCTTATTCTTCTTCGTTCTCTTCTCTTTTCTCTGTTAGTTAATGAATTGGTCTGTCCTCTCTCGCAAATTCTTGAATATGATTTTTTAATCATACTTTTTGGGGGTTTGTTTCTTTGCCAAATGCTGTCACGACTTTTCATCTCGTTTATCAAAATAGAGAGAGAGAGAGAGAGAGAGAGAGAGAGAGAGAGAGAATGAAAAAGAGAAAGAGCGAGGAAGAGAGAGAGAGAAAGACTTACGATAAAAGAAGACTATTAAACCTTCTCTAATTCTCTAATGCCCCTTTCCTCCATCTTCTGTATTTACTCTGCTGTTTTTGTTTGTTTTTTCCCCTCTTCCCCCTTACGTATAAAAAGAAGCATGTGGTCTCACCGACTCAGGAGTTCTCCATCATGCTAGCACCAACCCCGGCTCTTTGTCACGCTCGTTCACATCTCCTAGCAGGTGCAGCGGCGGCGACCCTCCTTCCTCCTCCCCCTGCCCCCCCCCCCCTCCCTTTTCCCCTCTCCTCTCGTCTTAAATCTCCCCCCCCCCCCTACCCTAGTATTCTACCCTCTCGCCTCTCCCCTCTTCTCTCTCGTCCCCACTTCTCCCATCGTCCTCCTCTCCCCTCTTCTCCCTCGTACTCTCTCTCTCCCCACCTCCTCCCCCTCCTCTTCCCTCCTCTTCCCTCCTCTCCTCCTATAAAACTCCCTCCCTTCCCTCCTTCCACCGGCATCTAAAACCCTCTCGGCCATAAAAACCGCTATTGGGTATTTTCCCCCTCACTAAAGATCCAGTTGGTGTCCCCTTTTTTCCGCCAAATAATCATTGGGATAACAGTTCTCTTTTATTTTCATTTCTTTTCATTTCTTCTTTTTTTTTCTTTCGGGTAAATATGTATCGCCATGAAAGTGTACTTTGTCTTTGGCGCCTAGATGGCATTCAAGGATATGTACCGAGAATGGATGGTTGTTAACGTGTTTTGGCAGCCTGTGGTACTAGAAATAAATAGATGGAGGAGTAAATGATAGAATGAAAATAGAGAATGATTTTAATGAAAATGAAAAGCAGTAAAAAATAAATAAATAAATAA
>BOPN01000008.1:280781-290781 GCA_017312705.2 Penaeus japonicus | reverse complement strand
AGTCACGTTCGCATCGTCTTTTGTCCCCCCTCATGTTTCACTCCCCTTTGACACCCTCTTTTCTCTACCCAAACGTGACTACCTTACTCCCCCCCCTCCCCCACCTTTATTTTCCTCCCTCCGTTGTCTTATTGCCCCCCCCCCCCCCTCACTCCCCACAGTCCCGTTGCCCCGTACCGTTCACCCTCTCTTACCACCTCCAACTCCCTACCCCCCTTCCCCTCCATCCGTCATACCCCCTCAACCCGCATCCCCCTCGCCCCTCACTCCCCTATAACTCCCTCACCCCCTTCGACATCCTCCCCTCGCCTCCCCTAAGCCAAGTACACCCTCACCCTCACCCCTCTACTCCCCCACCTTGCGTCATTGCAACCAGAGCTTCGGTACTGCGGGCGCGCGTGGCAATAATAGTCCGAAGGAGAGATTGCAGAACGTACCCTAAGTATGTGGTCACTTTTCCTCACTCTCTCTCTTTTTCTCTGTCTCCCTTTCTCTCGTGTCGAGGGAGCGAGAGTAAGGGCGAGTTCGTCTGTGTCTTCGGCGGCGGGCGATAGCGATCAGTGGGCAGGTGGCGAGCCTCGAGGCCAGAGGGAATCAACAGCTGGCCATGCGAGCTAGACGGAACGAATCAGAGGGGACCGAAGGGATGAGGGAATGGCGGGAGTAAGGGGAGAAGGAGTAAAAGTAAGGGAAAAGGAGCCAAAGAAGGAATGAGGGACTAAAGAGTAGAGGGAATTCATTTAGAGGGATAGAGATAGAGATGAGAGAGAAACAGACAAACAGGCTGACATAGGCAGATAGAATGAGTAATGGAGGACAGAGAGGGAGTTTATTAAGAAGAATAGAGAGGAGAGTCCATTGGAGAGTTACAAGAAAGGTAAAGAAGAGGGAGTAAAGGAGAGAGAGGGAGAGGGAGGGGAGGGAGAGAGTAAAGGAGAGAGAGGGAGTGGGAAGGAGGGAGTAAAGGAGAGAGAGGTAGGGGAGGGAGGGAGTAAGGGAGAGAGAGGGAAAGGGAATGGAGGGAGGGAGTAAAGGAGAGAGAGGGAGAGGAAGGGAGGGAGGGAGTAAAGGAGAGAGTGGAAGAAAGAGGGGAGGGAGAGAGCAAAGGAGAGAGAGGGAGGGGAGGGAGAGAGTAAAGGAGAGAGAGGGAGAGGGAGGGGAGGGAAAGAGTAAAGTAGAGAGAGGGAGGAGAGGGAGGGAGTAAATAGAAGGAGAGGAAGGGACTAAATGAGAGAGAGAGGGGAGAGGGAGGGATTAAAGGAGAGAGATGGAGAGGGAGGAAAGGAAGGGAGTAGGGGAAAGAAGGAGAAGGAGGGGAGGAAGACAGGGGAGTAAAGGAGAGAGAGGGAGAAAGAGGACGAGAAAGAGGGAGAGGGAAAGGAAGAGAAAGAGTAAGTGAAGGAAGAAGAGTTATACGTAAAAGGCGAATAAAGGGGAAAAGAAGAGGAGGGTTGTGTAGTGAGAGGGGGAGGGACAGGAAAGAGTAAACGAAAGAGAGAGGAGAGGGAGAAGAGGAAGGAGGGAGGGAGAGACTTGGTGAGGAAAACGTGTAAAGGGATACAAAGAGCAGCCTAACAAGGGGAGACAGTCAGTCAGGGAGTAAAAGAAGAGGCGGGAGGCGGAGGAGTAAAGGGGGAAAGGGAATGAAATGGAGGGGGGAGGGAGTAAAATGGAGATGGAGGGGAGGGGTAAAATGAAATGAAAGAGGGGAGAGTAAACGGAGATGGAGGGGGAAGGGGTAAAATGGATGGAGGGGAGGGAGTAAAATGGAGATGGAGAAGGAAGGGAGTAAAATGGAGATGGAGGGGGAAGGGGTAAAATGGAGATAGAGGGGTAGGGAGTAAAATGGAGGTGGAGAAGGGAGGGAGGTAAATGGAGATGGAGGGGAGGGAGTGGAAATGGAGATAGAGGGGTAGGGAGTAAAATGGGAATGGAGGGGAAGGGAGTAAAATGGAGATGGAGGGGTGGGAGAGAGTAAATAGAGATGGAGGGAGGGGAGGGAGTGAAAATGGATATGGAGGGGGGAGGGAGTAAAATAGGAATGGAGGAGGGAGGGAGTAAAAATGGAGATGGAGGGGGGAGGAATTAAAATAGAGATGGAGGGAATAGATAAAATGGAGATGGAGGGGAGGGAGTAAAATGGAGATGGAGGGGAGAGGAGTTAAATGGAGATGGAGGGGGAGGGAGTAAAATGGAGATGGAGGGGGAGGGAGTAAAATGGAGATGGAGGGGGGGGAGGGAGTTAAATGGAGATGGAGGGGGAGGAGTGAAATGGAGATGGAGGGGGAGGGGTAAAATGGAGATGGAGGGAGAAGGAGTTAAATGGAGATGAAGGGGAGAAGGAGTTAAATGGAGATGAAGGGGGAGGGAGTAAAATGGAGATGGAGGGGAGAAGGAGTTAAATGGAGATGAAGGGGAGGGAGTAAAATGGAGATGGAGGGGGAGGGAGTAAAATGGAGATGAAGGGAGAAGGAGTAAAATGGAGATGGAGGGGAAGGGGTAAAATGGAGATGGAGGGGGAGAGTAAAATGGAGATAGAGGGGTAGGGAGTAAAATGGAGATGAAGGGGAGGGGTAAAATGGAGATGGAGGGGGGAGGAGTAAAATGGAGATGAAGGGGGAGAAGGAGTTAAATGGAGATGGAGGGGGGAGGGAGTAAAATAGAGATGGAGGAGGGGGAGGGAGTAAAATGGAGATGGAGGGGGGGAGGGAGTAAAATGGAGATGGAGGGGGAGGTAAAATAGAGATGGAGGGAGGGAGGGAGTAAAATGGAGATGGAGGGGAGGAGTAAAATAGAGATGGAGGGAGGAGGGAGTAAAATGGAGATGGAGGGGGGAGGGAGTAAAATGGAGATGGAGGGGGGAGGGAGTAAAATGGAGATGGAGGGGGGAGGGAGTAAAATGGAGATGGAGGGGGGAGGGAGTAAAATGGAGATGGAGGGGGGAGGGAGTAAAATGGAGATGGAGGGGGGAGGGAGTAAAATGGAGATGGAGGAGGGAGGGTAAAATGGAGATGGAGGGGGAGGGAGTAAAATGGAGATGGAGGGGGGAGGGAGTAAAATGGAGATGGAGGGGGGAGGGAGTAAAATGGAGATGGAGGGGGGAGGGAGTAAAATGGAGATGGAGGGGGGAGGGAGTAAAATGGAGATGGAGGGGGGGAGGGAGTAAAATGGAGATGGAGGAGGGAGTAAAATGGAGATGGAGGGGAGGGAGTAAAATGGAGATGGAGGGGGAGAAATTAAATGGAGATGGAGGGGAGGGAGTAAAATGGAGATGGAGGGGAGGAATCAAAATGGAGATGGAGGGGGAGGAGTAAAATGGAGATGGAGGGAGGGAGTAAAATGGAGATGGAGGGGGAAGGGAGTAAAATGGAGATGGAGGGGGGAGGGAGTAAAATGGAGATGGAGGGGGGAGGGAGTAAAATGGAGATGGAGGGGGGGAGGGAGTAAAATGGAGATGGAGGGGGGGGAGGGAGTAAAATAGAGATAGAGGGGGTAGGAAGTAAAATGGAGGTGGAGAAAGGGAGGGAGTAAAATGGAGATGGAGGGGGGAGGGAGTAAAATGGAGATGGAGGGGGGGAGGGAGTAAAATGGAAGAGGAGGGGAGAGGGAGTAAAATAGAAGAGGGGGGGGGGGTAGAGGGAGTAAAATAGAAGAGGTGGGGTAGAGGGAGTAAGAGAGAGCACTGAAGGAAGAGGATTCACTTTGTACTTTGCAAAGACTTATTTTCAGACTTTTAAGATGCCTTTAGAACTCCCCTTTCGTTTTCTTTCTTCACGTGCCATGATTCCTTTTTATAAACAATCTTTTAAAGGGACAATCAACTTTAAAACATCTTATTGAATAGAAGTTCTTTGTGCATTGAAAAAAAACACAATCCTACAAAGACTGTCGGATTGAAAGCAGCTACTTCGCAATCTACCTAAATTGTCTAAAGCGGTTTAGTCGTGAGTCGGATAGCAATGACGGACTTTCGTACCGTACTATGCGAATATTTAGATGGTTACTTGCGGAAGGGGGTACTGTAGTAGATATTTTATTAATCATACGTAAAGGTAAAAAAGGAAAGAAAGAGGGGAGGAGAGAGAGAGAGGCAGAGCCAGAGATAGAGACAGAGACAGAGATAGGAGAGAGAGAGAGAGAGAGAGAGAGAGAGAGAGAGAGAGAGAGAGAGAGAGAGGGAGGTGGGGGGGGAGAGAGAAGATAGAAAGAGTCAATAGATTTTATACTTGTAATATATGAGAAAAAATAGTTAAGTAAGTGCACACATGTAACTGTTCTGAAAGTTTTTATTTAGCAAGAATTAGATAAACAACAGTGTGCTTATTCCCAGTTACTTCGTTCTTGCATATTTATCCACTACGCTTGTCTCTTAAATCTAATGATATCTGTTGAAAGATAACGAAATACCGGTCAATCCTACAGAATATTCCTTGTCCAACACCAAAAAAAAATCGTTTAATTAAAAGTCCTCAAGAAGGAAAGAAATTTTATGTACTCTATTGTTTTCTCAAGGATTTTTTTTTCTCGAAAATGATGCAAGTTTTACGGCACAGAAATGTGAATATTGAAGGAATATTTATCGATAGGACAAAAAAAAAAAAAAAAAAAAAAAAAAAAAAAAAAAAAAAAAAAAAAAAAAAAAAAAAAAAAAAAAAAAAAAAAAAAAAAAAAAAAAAAAAAAAATTAAATGACTGAAAGGCAACGACCATCGCGGTCTGAATCTAAACGGAACTTCCCTAGACACAACAAGAGAGGGTTTCAGCAGACTTTCAGCTCCCTCGCGGCCCTTAGACAAACCCTCGCGAGTGACTTCATGTTGAGGAAAAAATAAACGTTTATTTAGTGTTTTCACCTGCACTTCCCCGCACTCGAGTTCGAGCTTTCATTGCACCTGTAGCGGAGCTTAACCACTGCTCCCCCTCCCTCCCTCCCTCCCTCCCTCCCTGATTCTCCTCTCTTCTCCTCTCTGCTCCTCTCTTCCCTTTTCCCGCCTCCTCCTCCACCTTATTCTCTCTCTCCTCTGTTGTTTTCTGTATTATCCTTTCCTCTTCTAGCTCTCCTTTACCTCCCATCTCTCTTTCTCTCTCTCTCTATCTATCTATCTATCTATCTATCTATCTATCTATCTATCCTCTTTTTCACCTCTCCCTCCTCCACTTTGATTCCCTCTCCCTTTCCCTCTCCTTCTCTCTCTCTCTCTCTCTCTCTCTCTCTCTCTCTCTCTCTCTCTCTCTCTCTCTCTCTCTCTCTCTCTCTCTCTCTCTCTCTCTCTCTATCCTCTTTTTCACCTCTCCCTTTCCCTCTCCTTCTCTCTCTCTCTCTCTCTCTCTCTCTCTCTCTCTCTCTCTCTCTCTCTCTCTCTCTCTCTCTCTCTCTCTCTCTCTTTCTCTTTCTCTTTCTCTCTCCCTCTCTCTCTCTCTCTCTCTCTCTCTCTCTCTCTCTCTCTCTCTCTCTCTCTCTCTCTCTCTCTCTCTCTCTCTCTCTCTCTCTCTCTCTCTCTCTCTCCCTCTCTCTCCCTCTTTCTCCCTCTCTCTCTCTCCCCCGCTCCTCCTCCTCGCCCTCCTCCCGCCCCTCCCCTCGTGGGTTTCGGAGGCGCACCTGAGAGGAAGCCAACGTAAACAAACATGCCAGCATACCAGGCTTGTCGATATATCCGCTATACTCTTGAATATCTTAAACTCGGGTGTGACCTCAAAGGGACAAGTATAAGTGTGGCGGCGGCGGCGGCGGGACTGGTTTATGAGCACCGTTTATAGGCTCGGACAAAATGCGGGATTCTGGTGACGCACCGATTTTCAGTTTCCTTCGTGTATGTACGGGTTCTCATTCTGCTTCTTCTGCTTCTTCTTCTTTTCTCTTGTTATTCTTGTTCGTATTCGTTTGCTTCTTCGTTTCTTTTTCTTCTTCTTCTGTTTCTTCATTTGGGGAGGAGGAGAAGGAAAGAAAATGTTTTTTGTTAAACTTTTCCTCTTCCTCTTCCTCTTCCTCTTTCGGTGAAATATAAAGAGAGAGAGGCGGAAGAAGAAGAAGAAGAAAAAGAAAAGCAGAAGAAAAAGAAAGAAGAAAAAAGAAGAATATAAAAAGAATAAGAAGCAGAAGAAGAAGAAGATAAGTAGGAAAGCGCATGTGATCTTGCGGGCGTGATTTGTCAAGGCCATTGGAAAGGGCAGTGATTAAAGTGGAGTTAAATCTTCACGTGGAAGCAGGTGGACCCCTTTGATTTATTTATCGCGGTTATGATCCCCTTTTGGAGCACGCCTCGCAGGCTCCGTTTGAAATTCTGCCGCGCGATATTTTTCTCGCTTTATGCTTTGCGCCTGGGTGTCTTTCTCTCTCTCTCTCTCTCTGTTTGTCTCACTCTGTCTCTGTTAGTCTCTATCTCTTATGAAGAGAGAGTCTGCCTCTATCTCTTTCTCTGTCTGTCTCTGTCTCTGTTTATCTCTCTCTCTCTCTCTGTCTCTCTGTCTCTCTCTCTCTCTCTCTCTCTCTCTCTCTCTCTCTCTCTCTCTCTCTCTCTCTCTCTCTCTCTCTCTCTCTCTCTCTCCATATAATTCGCTGGTCATGATAGGCGACACTAACAACATCCCCAACCTGAATTCGATTTCAGAATGAATTGATGCCTAAGAATTTTCCAAACTTTATTTTCATCCGTCAAGATTGCATTATCCCAATCAACATGACATGGATCTTCTCTTCCGTGTGTTGCGTGTGTGGGAGAGTGCGTGTCTGTATTTGTTTCCGTTTATATTTTTGTTTCTCATTCTCTCTCTCTCTTTCTCTTTTTCTCTCTTTCTTTATTTTTCTCACTCTCTCTCTTGGTCTCTCTTTTTCTCTCTTGGTCTCTCTTCCTTTCTCTCTCTCTCTCTTTCTTTCTCTCTCTCTCTCTCTCTCTCTCTCTCTCTCTCTCTCTCTCTCTCTCTCTCTCTCTCTCTCTCTCTCTCTCTCTCTCTTTCTTTCAGTCTCTCTCTCTCTCTCTCTCTCAGTCTCTCTCTCTCTCTCTCTCTCTCTCTCTCTCTCTCTCTCTCTCTCTCTCTCTCTCTCTCTTTCAGCCTCTCTCTCTCTCTCTCTCTCTCTCTCTCTCTCTCTCTCTCTCTCTCTCTCTCTCTCTCTCTCTCTCTCTCTCTCTCTCTCTCTCTCTCTCTCTCTCTCTCTCTTCAGTCTCTCTCTCTCTCTCTCTCTCTCTCTCTCTCTCTCTCTCTCTCTCTCTCTCTCTCTCTCTCTCTCTCTCTCTCTCTCTCTCTCTCTCTCTCTCTCCTCTCTCTCCTCTCTCTCTCTCTCTCTCTCGTGTGTGGAAGTGCACGTACGTGCCTGTACGGTTTTGTTTCCTGTGTGCAAATACAGAGGGAAATACTCGCGTCCATTTTGGCCAAAGAAAACGGGAAGGGTTAATGGCAATTGGTACTTGTTTTTATAATTTTGTGTGCATGTGTGTGTGTGTTTGTGCTTTTGTATGTTTAGATGTGTGTGTGTTTGTGTTTGTGCTTTTGTGTGTGTTTGGATGTATGCGTGTGTATGTGTCTCTGTACTTTTGTGTGTGTTTGGATGTGTGTGTGTGTGTCTGTTTGTGCTTCTCTGTGTGTTTAGATGTGTGTGTGTGTTTTCTGTGTGTATACGCGCGCTCTTGTGTATCTGTGTCTGCGTGTGCACGTGTGTATGTGTGTATGAATATGCGCTTGTCTCTGCATACTCAGGGTAGCTATGCACTCACACGTGTTTCATTTAACGACAACATCCGTGCCTTTACATGTCAACAGTTGTTTGGTAGAGTTGCAGGTGCAGTTTGGCTGAGAGGGTTGGAGGCTTTCATCGTTGAGTGAGAGGATTATAGCAACCGAATGAGGGGGTTGTAGCAGTTGCGTGAGGGGGTTATAGCAATTGCATAAGGGGGTTGTAGCAGTTGAATAAGGAAGTTGTAGCAATTGAATGAGGAAGTTATAGTAATTGAATGAGGAAGTTATAGCAACTGAAGGGGGGGGGGGAGGTTATAGCAATTGAATGAGGAAGTTATAGCAACTGAAGGGGGGGGGGGGGTATAGCAATTGAATGAGGGAGTTATAGCAACTGAAGGGGGGGGGGGTTATAGCAATTGAATGAGGGAGTTATAGCAATTATGTGAGAGGATTCCAGTATTAGAATGAGGGGGCACTGATGAGCAAAGTTTAGGTAATGTATGCATGAAGGAAAGAGAATATGAGTAAGAACATGAGATTGTGAGGTAGACCACGCTGTTTGGGTGATGACAGGTAGTGAATGTTGGCAAAGGATGAGAGAATGTTCGTCTTACAGGAAAGAAAAAAAGGAAAATTCTTCAGAAGTGAGACACGAAACGGAGTAATTAGCGGCAGAATCTTTGTAATGAGTGGTTTGAAATGAGTGGGTTTGAAGTGCGTGAAGTGACAAGGAATCTTATGCGAAAGATACGAATGATAAATGCTGTAAAGAGACGTAAAAGAGGAGAAAAAGATTTTATTATTATTATTATTATTATTTCATTATTATTTTAGATAAAGAACGCCGATAAAAGAAATGATTATTCATGAGAGAGAAAAAAATCGATAAAGAGTATACTAGGATTTATAGAAAAAAGGAGAACACCAATAAAGCGAATAATAGGATCTTTGGAATAAGAAATCACCTTGTTTCTTTTTTTCTTTCTTTTTTTAATGGAGCGGTGATATAAAGTGTACAAGGATTTATAGAGAAAAAGAACACAAGGCTTTTTCGGAAATAGAGAGCAGAGGTAAAGAGAATACCAGGAAATTGCAACTGCAGTTATGTATGAGCAAGATGCAAGCTGAAGGGAGGCGAGGACGTGTGCCATTAGTGCCATGTCGACAGAGGCGGCACCGCGAGTCAAGTCTGAATTGGAGGGTGGAGAGCGGGAGAAGGAGAGATACATAGACGGCGACAGAGACAGATGCAAAAAGATAGAGACAGAAAAACAAACAAACAGATAGACAGAGACACAGATACAGAAATAAAAAAATAGTCAGAGGGAGAGAGAGACACAGAGGCAGAGACAGAGAAAGAGACAGATAGTTACCAGATACAAAAAGACAGAGATAGAGACAGAAAAAAAAAAATAGACAGAGACACAGATACAGAAATAAAGAAATAGTCAGAAGGAGAGATAGAGAGGCAGAGAAAGAGAAAGAGACAGATAGTTACAAGTAAAGAGAGTGAGAGAAAGAAAGAGAAAGAGAGAGAAATCAAACAGACAGAAATGAATTGGAATATGGCAGGGGAAAAAAACATTATTTAATGCATTGTCATAGGCTACGTCAGATCCATTTATTTTAACAAGTGATCCAAAAAAAGAAGAAAAAAAATCGTTCCCATCCCATTAACTCTTGTCTGTGTACCATCACTTTTTATCCTCATTTACTAGTCTTAAACTGCATGACCCTAGATTCCTTAGAGAAAAAGTGTGGAAAGGGTATTTTTAGGATTTTATTGTAGAGTACATTTTTATAAGTCATATAAGGAAGTTTGTACCTTAAAGAGGAAAATATATATTAAAAAAATGTATAAAAATGGACAAAAAGAAAGGAATATGTAAAGGTAAAATGCAATATCACTATTTTTTTTTTTTTAGCTTCCGTAACCTTGACTTTCCTTAGCCTTCCTCCCTTTTCTTCTATGTACTCCGTCGTCCTTCATCCACCTCCACCCCATCCACCCTTTCTTCCACTCTTTCGTCCACCCTCCTCGACCCTTCCCCATACCACTCCATTCTCCTCTCCCCTCCCCCTACCCTCGCCTACCCTCCTCTACACTTTATTCTATCCCCCCCAAACCTCCCTCTCCTTCCTCCCCCCCCCATCACTTGCACCCTCTCCCACCCCCTTCCACCTCCTTCATCCTTCGTTATCCCTCTCCACCCACCCCCACCTCATCACCCCCACGCCCCACCCCATCACCTCCACCCCCCCACCCAATCACCCCCACCCTCACCTCCGCCCGCGAGCGAATGCGTAAAAGGTGTTTATTTATTCGCCAT
>BOPN01000008.1:260806-263306 GCA_017312705.2 Penaeus japonicus | reverse complement strand
TTTCCGCGAGCCAGCCCTCTGGACAGCTCCTCCCGCCCGCGCGCCGTGAGTGTCCTTCCTCCTCCAGCCAGCCCTCTGGACAGGAGCTCCTCCCGCCCGCGCGCCGTGAGTCTCCTTCCTCCTCCAGCCAGCCCTCAAGCCTCTCGTGTCCTCCGCGGGCTCCTGGTTGAGACCCGCCGTCGTAACATGAGCCAGCTCCGTCCCACGATGTGTTTGGCTACTAAATCTCCTGCAGCGTCTCGTGAATCTCATCGAATCACAGATAATCACCCTCGCTTTGTTGATCCGATGATAACGCCGATTGTCCGGATTATCCGAAAGCGCGTTTACGACGACTTGAGAAAAACTAGTCCAAGGATACGACTGCTGAGCCCTTCGTTTCTTTTTTTTTTTCTTTCTTTTTTTCTTTTTCTCCTTGCGTTGGGTGGAGATTGGGGGCTTATGTTGGACACGGGGAAATTTCGAGGAGAGATAGATCGGCTTTTGTCTGTGTCTTTTAGTTTAATTTTTGATATTACTGTCATTGTTATTGTCGCTGTTATTATCATTATTATGAACATTATTATTATTGTTATTATCATTACCATTATGATTGTTATTATTATCATTACCATTATGATTGTTATTATTATTACTATCATTATTCATATAATTATTATCATTATCATATTTTAATTTATCATCGTAGATTTTGATGCTTCAGAATTAATTTCTGAAATGCACCAATAGGCCGTCGACAGAAGGTCACTCCCTGATCGCTAGCCTTCGTCAGCCAATCAGAACTCGCCTCCGATACTCACCTGAGCGAAAAAAAAAATCTCGAATCTATATTTAATTCTCCAGAAGGTCATTATGTGCACGTATGTCTCGAAATCATCCACGGAGATTTTAATACATTAAATCTAATTTCTATAAACGGATTACGATTTATGCTGATGAAGTAAGACTCAGTGGATTTATTGAGGAATCGAACACGATAAAACACCGAGATAACGAACCGGATTGGCGTTTATGGGTTTCGAAGCTTCGTATTCAGAATTCGATTCGCTTTGTGTTCATTATGGTGTCATATTTCTCGCCTTGTAGAGAGATTGACTCGTCACTCGGCGACTTCATTCTTGGAATCAGGCAACAAGGTAGGGAGCTAAGTTTTGCACTAAAAAAAAAAAAAAAAAATAATAATAATAATAAAAGATAAATAAATAAATAAATAAATAAAAACATAGAAAAGGGAATAAGAACATTGTCAGATAAATAAGACAGGCTTATCAGGAAATTGAAACATGATTATGTAATCTCGCTCTGACAAGATGAATTCTCCAGGTAAATTACAATAATCAGAGATGAATCCTTCGCGCTTTCTTTTTTTCTCACTCTATTTATATATGTCTATCTCTATCTTTATCTATCTGTCTATCTACATCGCTTTCTCTACCTATCTATCTATATCTTTTTTTTCTATTTATCTATCTATCTTTATCTCTATATATCTGTCTATATCACTTCCTCTGTCTAACTATCTATCTCTATCTCTGTCTCTATCTATTTATCTATATCGCTTTCTCTATCTATCAATCTATCTTTATCCATCTACCTATCTCTATCTATCTATCCATCTCTCTCTATCTCTCTCTCTCTCTCTCTCTCTCTCTCTATATATATATATATATATATATATATATATATATACATATATATATATATATATATATATATATATATATATATATATATATATATATATATATATATATATATATATTTGTGTGTGTGTGTTTCTTACGTTTCCTTTCTTTCTCTTCCTCTCTCTCTCTCTCTCTCTCTCTCTCTCTCTCTCTCTCTCTCTCTCTCTCTCCCTCTCTCTCTCTCTCTCTCTCACCCTTTTTCTTTCTATTTCTCTCTCATTCTCTCTTTCTCTCTCACTCTCTCATTTTCTCTCTCTTTCTTTATCTTCATCTCTCTCTCTCTTTATCTATATCTCTCTCTCTCTCTCTCTGTCTTTATCTCTCTCTCTCTCTCTCTCTCTCTCTCTCTCTCTCTCTCTCTCTCTCTCTCTCTCTCTCTCTCTCTCTCTCTCTCTCTCTCTCTCTCTCTCTCTCTCTCTCTCTCTCTCTCTCTCTCTCTCTCTCTCTCTCTCTCTCTCTCTCTCGCTCACTCGCTCGCTCGCTGTCGCGGATGCTCAGTGAAG
This sequence comes from Penaeus japonicus, assembly GCA_017312705.2. NCBI lineage: Eukaryota > Metazoa > Arthropoda > Malacostraca > Decapoda > Penaeidae > Penaeus > Penaeus japonicus. Next base: position 261,118 of record BOPN01000008.1, on the reverse strand, counting down.
TGCGTGCGTATTTTTATCCAGAGCGTCGTCAAGGGATCTTCAATTTGTGTTAGCGTCGAGCCGTGCACCTTGCGAAGAACGGGGATTACTCCTCGCAGAACCCTCTCCCCGCTCGGGTTCTTCGGGTTACTCGGGAATGCTCTGCAGGGCGGGGGGAGGGGAAGCGGAGGGGGAGGGGGGGGCGAGGTTGTTATTAGGCGCTGGATGTTGTTAGTTGTTTGGGTTAGGATTCGGTGGAGGTTGGGTTGTTGGTTTGGTTTGTGAGTGTGTTATTTGGGATGTTTGTTTGTTGTTTGTTAAGGTGTTGGTGAG
>BOPN01000008.1:222003-224503 GCA_017312705.2 Penaeus japonicus | reverse complement strand
AATAAAATGAAGATACAGTGACCAAAGTATGTCAGACATTGTGTTAATTTGTTGCGTTTTTTTCTCTCTCGTTCGTTCCGGGTTAATATCTCTGTTGCTTATTTAGCGTTTACCAGAAAAAAGAAGAAGAGAGAGAACAGAAGAAGGAGATGGAGGATAAAAAGAAGACAGAGTCCCCCCCACCCCCACCTCCATTATATTCGATGACTAAAAAAAGATAATTCTATCATTTACAACAGATATAAGACATTTAAAATCATCTTTATGTTTCTTTGTCCAATTTCGCTCAGATGCGCACCTAACGGATTCAAGGCATACGACAAGACCTCAACGATAACACGCAATGGTCACCTGAACACCCGACGCCACCTTATGTGTTCCTGTTCCGACTCGAAGCCACCCATCACGCGGCTCGAAACACACTTCTCGGGTCCTCTTGATTTTTATCGATTCCTCTTGATTTCTATTGATTCCTCTTGATATATATCGATTCCTCTTGATATCTATCGATTCCTCTTGATTTCTATCGATTCCTCCTGATTCATATTCATTTCTATTAATTCCTCTTGCTTTCTGCTGATTCTTATTTATTTCTATTGATCCCGTTTTTGTTATCCCTCTTGACTCAATTTGCTTGTTCATGCCTCCCCTTGATTCTCTTCGCTACTCTTGACTCTCTCTGATTCCTTTTGATTCCTCTCATGTCCTCTTCATTCCTCTGGACTCTTCTTGCTGACTCTTGTTTTGAAGTCCGAGAGAGAACTTGATTATGATTGGTTAGCGTTGGCTGGTGGGGAGGGGAGGAGGGGAGGAGGGGTGGGTGGGAGCTGGGGATGGGGATGTTTGGTGTTGTGGTTGTTTCTAGAGATGTTGTTGTAGGAGTAGTGTTTGGAATTGTTGTGGTTGATGGTAGTGGTGGTGTAAGTTGTGGCGGTTGTGGTTGTGTTTTTTTGGAGGGGTTATAGTTATTATTGACATTACTGTCATCATTATCATTGTTATCACTGTCATTGTCATTGTAACTGTTGAAATCGTTTTTATATTCTTTATCTCGTAATACTTATTAGCATTAGCATTATCAATACAATTACTATATCATATTGTATTTCCATTATCGTTATTGTAATAATATTATTGTTAATATCATCATTATCACAAATCTCACAATTTTATCACTGTTCCTTTCACTGTCCAAAAAAAAGCAAACGAATTAACAATAAAAAGAGAGGGAGAGAAAAAACAGAAAACGAAAAAAATAATAAAGTAAAGAAAACAGTTGCCAGGTACCACCAGCGCGCCTTCTCCCAAAAGACCCGTTCCACCAGACCAGGAGACCGCGTTGAGAAGAGCCGCAACAGGTCTCGCTGGGCCACCCTCACAGCTACGGATTCCAAGTCACGTAAGAATCGGTGACATATCTTAATTGATGTCAACGCCTTGGTTTGTGTCTCGTCCTCCAAGCCCCCTTTCTTAGTCTCGGCCACTCCTTGCTGTCGTCGTTATGAAGTTGAGCTTTTGTTGCTTTGTTTTTGCTTTTCTAATTGTTGTGTCTGTTTATTTCTTTCACTGTTGTTTGTTTAGTTGTTTCATGCCTATGTGTATATATTTTTAAAATCTTTTTCGGTCTCTCTTTTTGATTCTCTTTCATTGTTTCTGTACCGTTCTCTCTTTCTCTCTCTCTCTCTATCTCTCTCTGTCTCTCTCTGTCTCTCTCTCTCTATCTATCTCTCCCTCTCTCTCTCTCTCTCTCTCTCTCTCTCTCTCTCTCTCTCTCTCTCTCTCTCTCTCTCTCTCTCTCTCTCTCTCTCTCTCTCTCTCTCTCTCTCTCTCTCTCTCTCTCTCTCTCTCTCTCTCTCTCTCTCTCTCTCTCTCTCTCTCTCTCTCTCTCTCTCTCTCTCTCTCTGTCTGTCTATCAAGCCAATAAACATGCATATTGATATGAAAATAGATACCACGGCACAACCACACAAAGAATCACATATAAAAATGCACATACAGGAAGAGAGACACAAAGACATGTGTACGTACACACAAACACACATAAACACAAATTCCTTCATACATATATGCATACAAACATTGGTGGACCGCCAGACAACAATATAAATAGATCGGCATGTAGATTGATGGATAGGTTGGTGTAGAAGAAACAGATATATACAGTAGATATGTGGAAAACAGACAGTGAAAGATACACGCTGATGGACAAAGAGTCTTACGAATTTATAAACAAAAAGATGTATTTACGTGTGGGAAAGTCTTTGTGGAGATAGATTATTTATAGTACACCATATCTGTTCAGACTGATTATTCTTCGTGTAAGGAAATAAAAGGAGGATAAGAATATAGATGGGTAATAAACATCTATTATATCTATTGATGTTTGTTCAAGTTAACAACAAATAAACAATATTTAAACCAATAGACAAACAGATAATCAAATAAATAAATGAAATGACAAGTAGATTGATAACTGAATGAATAAAGAAATGAATGAATC
>BOPN01000008.1:189503-194503 GCA_017312705.2 Penaeus japonicus | reverse complement strand
AGAGAGAGAGAGAGAGAGAGAGGGAGAGAGAGATAAAAAGACAGATATACATATATAAATATATATAAATATACACACACACACACATGTGTGTATGTGTATATGTATATATATATATATATATATATATATATATATATATATATATATATATATATATTTATATACATATATATATGCATTCATGCCAGCACCCCATCCAGCCCCTGTCAACACTGTCTACCACCCACGCCTACACTAAAGGAGGGGGAATGATGAAAAAAGGATTCACTTAGGTATGATCAGGGGAATGTAACGCAGAATTCGGTTGATTTTAATAATTTTTTTCTTGTTATCATCGTTATCCTCATCATTATTATCATCTTTACTATTCTTCATCTTGACTTAATCCGATTCTTATTTCTATTCTTATTGTTCTGTTACTGTATCTATTATTACCATTATCATTGCTAGTATCATCATAATCATTATTACCATCATTCTTATTATCATTGTTATCATCAATATCATTACTATCATTATCATTATTATTACTAAATAATAATACTGATGACGATAATAATAATACCAACAATAAAAATAATACTGATATTGGTAATAATAGTTATGATAATGATCATGATACTGATGACAATAATAATCATAAGTATGATAATGATAATAATAATGATAATGGTAATAACAATAATAGCAATAAAACTATAGTGACAACAATGATGATAATGTGATAGGATAATAACAAAGATAATAATGATAACAACAACTGATAATACTATTATTATTATCATGTTATTGTTGTCATCTTTATCATCACTATCATCATCCCCAATATATCTATTGTTAATATGATGACGGAATGGTGGCGATAACCATTCTAATGACAATGAAAAGATAATAATCATAATATCAACGAGGCTAGAAATCATTGCAATAATAATAATAAAGAAAGCAACAGAAAACGGAATCCCCAGAAAACATGGCGTCCGTTCGACTCCACACGCACACCCGAGACCACACAAACCTTATTCTATTCAGGTCGATTATTAATACCAAAACCTCGACGTAGTATTATTTGCCTGCACGTGAGTTATTAATTAATATCAACAGCCAAGAGACTACTAATTAGATTCCTTTCCTAATAGGCAAGCTGAAGCGTGTCAAGATTAATTAATTGGAAAAGAGATTCTGACCTGGTCCTCTGTTGACAGAGAATGTATAATGTTATAAACAAAGAACTTGTTGTTGAGAGAACAATAAATTTTAGACTAACTGTTCTTCTTCATCTCGAATTTCGAGATGCATATATTTTATTTCTTCTTTTTCTTCTTTCCATTGTTCTTCCTCTTCGTTCTAATTCGTCTTGTTATTATTATTTTCTTTTTTTTCTCTTTTCTTTCTTCTTAGTCCTTTTCTTCTTCTTTTTTTCATCTTCTCCTCATACTTCTATTCCTTCTTTTGTTTTCTTCTTCATTTCTCATTCACCTTTTCCCTTTTCGTATTTTTCTGAATCTCTTTCTCCCTTTAAAAAAATTAATTATTTTCTTCCTTTTCCTTTCCTTTTCATCTTATTCCTTCTTCCTCTTTTGCTTCCTCCTCTTCTCCTCTTCCTCCTTCTCGCAATGGTCGCCCAGATCTCTCGCTATTTATCCCTCTGCAAGCAAAATCAATAAACCCGAAGCGTGACCAGCGACACTGATTTCCAAGTTGTCTTATGCGTTGCAAGATATTCATGAACCTGAAGTCAGTGTTGTTCCTGTTGCAGATAATACTTTAGTAGCGTTGTTATTGGTGTTGCTCGGTTTGCTAAGGCCTCTTTTTTTGTTAATGCTCTGTGCTAAAGTCAATACTGATATCGTTCCTGGTGTTAATGAGGTTACTCATGTTCGTGCTATTAAATGTAAGTTGATACTGGCCTGTGTACATAGCTATTGAATACCAGGTCGTCTCACTCCCAAGGAAGACTAGCCCAGCTTAGTCGGTGCTGCGGTGGTGTGACGTCCTCCTTCTCCTTGTGCTTCCTACACCCTCTTTTTTTCGTCTCTCTTGTTTTCTCTTTCTCTGTCTGTCTCTGTTTGCTTCTCTTGTTCTCTCTCTCTTTCGCTGACTCTCTCTCTGTCTCTCTCTCTCTCTCTCTCTCTCTCTCTCTCTCTCTCTCTCTCTCTCTCTCTCTCTCTCTCTCTCTCTCTTTCTCTCTCTCATTTTCTCTCTTTTTCACTCGCTGTGTGACCCACTCCTCTCATCCCTCCCTTTATTTTTTTCTCTCCCTCCCTCGCTCTCCCTTCCCCCACTCACTCGAATAAAAGAAAAGATATAAAAACGAAAGAGGAGAAGAGGCTCCCCCTCGTAACCTTGAGACGACACTTGTTCCCGACACTTGACACCCAACGTGACACGGAAATTAATCCCCGGTGCAGCTCATTCCGCCGACGCAAAAGATAAACCGATTTCACACGTTCCCGCCGCCGGTTGCATGACAAGTCGTTTTTACATCAATTAAGAATTAATCGAGATCAAATGCACGCTGAGCGTCTCGCCTCCAAACACCAACGCAAGGACAAAGAGCATTTTAATTTGTGGAAGACATTCTCTTAACTTTTACTTCTATTTTTTTTTTATTATTATTTTTTTAAATCTTAGCTTATCCCTTTTTTTCTTTCATCGTTTTGCTTCTTCTTTCCTTTACGTATCACTATTTTCGTACTCGTTTCCCTTTCTCTCTCTCGTTTTCCTTCATCTCCATTTTTGCGCACGTATCCCCGCGAACACAAAACCCAACCTGAGGGAGAAATATCGTCACTTCATGGAAAACGAGCCAACCGAGCGAGGCAAAAGGAGAGAAAAATGCCCCCAAACAAACAGCCCCAAAGATTCCAAGAAGCCAGAATCCATCATAACAGCAGCGTATCTAACCCGAGCTAAATCCCCAACACAGGCTACCGGACAGGAGGTTAAAAATACAACCCGGTGGAGCACAATGGCGGACACTGCAGAACAAATCGGACGGGCGCTCCAACTCGGCTTAAAATGCGTCGCGCCAATTAAGTCTTGTTTTTGGCTAGACTCTGTTTTTTTTTTCTTTCTTTCTTTCTTTCTTTCTTTCGAGGTTGTAAGTGTTTACAGCAAAGTTTTTTTTTTATTTAGAAGTTGGGAGTGTTTAGAGTAAGGGGTTGGTTAGAGCAAGGGGGGTTTTGTGCCTGCCTGTGCACGCTCTTATATAGATGTGGTACCTGTTGCCCCTTCTCGCTTTGCCCTTGCTCATGGTATGGCATACAGTTCTTCGTGGTCGCGGCCATGAGACTGTGTATTGCGTCTTATTATTGGTCTATTTGAGTGTGTCTTTATATCTGGGTCTAAGAGAGAGAGAGAGAGTGAGAGAGAGAGAGAGAGAGAGAGAGAGAGAGAGAGAGAGAGAGAGAGAGAGAGAGAGAGAGAGAGAGAGAGAGAGAGAGAGAGAGAGAGTGAGAGAGTGAATGAGAGAGAGAGAGAGCAATAGACAGACAGGCAGACAGACAGACATGCTGACTGACAATAAAACCGAGAGTGAGATACAGAGAAAGAAAATTTATACATATGTGCATGTATGAGTGCGTGTGTGAATGTGTGTATACGTGTGAGTATGGTGTTCGTGCGTATGTATGTAAACTTGTGTGCTTATCCGCGTGCCTGCATGCATAGATTGGTACTTCCAAGATTAAATTAGCAAAATCCTCTGCAATCACAGAGAGCGACCGCCGCGTAGGGCGTCATTATATCGACGACTCTCGGCAGAAGGTCAGGCATTCTGCTGCGAGTCTGCCCAAGAGCGATTCTGTGCATGTCATGACATGTATTTAATCAGGCTTCGATTTCTTCTGACTCTACTACTAACCACTAACCGGGGTCGACTAAGCGGATCAGCAGTCTTCGGCATCCTTTTAACTGGCGCCCACCACCTCCCCGTCCTCTTCCACACAGTCCATCCACCTCCCGCTTGGTCTGCCTCTCATCCTCCATCACCCTCGCTCCAGCATCTTCCACTTCCACTTTATCCTCGCCCTGCATTGTGGGATTCGGGTTTCCTTCCTAGTTCTACCTAGCTCGTGTGCATCCTCTTCTAGAATCCTTCTCCCCTGTTCTTGTTGTATCTTGTGATGCCCAGTGGCAAGCACACCATCTTCTCGGTTATATCCATCTCCTTGTCCTGTTTTTATCTTTCTTTTACGAATTCGTTTCTATCACTTTTTTTCCATTTTAGAATCTATTGTTGTTTACATCCTTTCTTTCACCTTCATTATCATCTTCCTGTCACACATGAGTCTCCTGCCACCTTCCTCCACCGGTTTCAGTCTGCCTGGAACTTCTCCCCCTCATCATTACTCGGACTCCCTTATTCTCTTTATCTGCTCGTCCTGGTTCTTAACCTTGTTCGGCTGCTTGCTTGTACAAGCACTCGGTCATCTGCCTACTCACGACCTTCTTCTCTAAAGCACCTCTACAATCCTCCAGTTTGTCCTTCACTCGTTGCCTCCTCGTCCCACACAACACCGCGTCATCCGCAAATAATAATACATGCCCATGGCATTTCACTCCGTACTGAGTTCTGCTCCTTTTATGCATGTCCTACATTAAACTCTTTCGCTTTTTGGAAACACCTCTTTCCCTCACACAAATCTATATCTCTCTCCTTGGTACTCGGTAATGCTTTTACGTCATGTCAGTGGAGACGCAATACAGGCTCTCTTTGCCAGGCCAATTATGATGATATAGTCATGAATTGCATAAAACATATATATATTATATATATATATGATATACATAATCTATATATCATATATGATATATATCATACACACACACACACACACACACACACACACACACACACACACACACATATATATATATATTGCAAAACTACTGGTCAGTGGCTTTCGGGAGAGAGAGAGAGAGATGGCTGAAGGCAGATTCCCAGCGCTGAAGGAATTTCCTCGCGAACTCTTATCTCGGGCTGGCTTATCTCT
>BOPN01000008.1:177003-179503 GCA_017312705.2 Penaeus japonicus | reverse complement strand
CTTGTTTACGAAATGCATCTAGTACTACAGATATATGTACCGAATCGAATGCCTTTTCATAGTCAACGGATACCATACACAGGGGCTTCCTATATTCGTTTGTTTTCTCTTTCATTTGTATATATATATGTATATATATATATATATATATATATATATATATATATATATATATATATATATATATACACATACACACACACACACACACACACACACACACATGTATATATATATATATATATATATATATATATATATATATATATATATATACATATATATATATATATATATATATATATATATATATATATATATATATATATATATATACATATATGTATATATATATATATATATATATATATATATATATATATATATATATATATATATATATATGCTGATTTTAATATCATTCTTATTCTTATTATCATTATTATCATTATCATTAACCTAATGATTATCAATATTATCATCATCATTATTATCATCAGCATTATCAGCATCTTTATCATAATTATTTTCAATCTCATTACTTCCACAATTATTATCATTTATGTTGTTAGCATCATTACTATTGGTATCATTATCATTATTATTGCTATCATTATTGGTATCACTATAATTATGATAATTATGATAATTATAGTATGTCATTAGTATCATCATTGTTGCTATTAGTATCATCACTGTTGCTATAGTTCTCTTAATTATTAGGACTACCATTACCGTTATCATCATCATAACTATTATTATCATTGTTCTTATTGTTACCCTATTCTTTACTATAATTATCGTTACTATCATCATTGTTTTAATTGATTTTTATTATTTTCATTATTGTTAACCTTATCGTGTTATAATTATCATTCCCTTCATTATCAACATCATCATCACCATCCTCCTCCTCTTTCTCCTCCTTCTCCTCCTCCTCATAATCATCATCCTCTCCACACTGTTTATCATGTCAGAAATGCGTCCCTGCTGATATGACAGAAGGTGAACTGAGGTGAGGAAAGGCGCTTACTTCTTGAGTCGGTGGTAGGTCATCTCAAACACAGATGTCGCTACAGGACAGTGGGAATAGGAGGAGGGGGGGGGGGGGGTAAAGTAGGGGTCATGGTTGGAAGGGAGGGGGTGGGGTGGTAAGGTGTTGAGTGGAGAGGGGAGAGGGAGTAGAAAGTGGGGGGATGATGGGGAAAGGGGTGATGTGTTGGGGGTGGGGATGTTTTGGTGGTTGTAGTGGGGGAGGGGGGGTGCAATTATTGGAGGTATAAGTAGTGTGTAGAAAGGGGGAGGAGGGTTGAAAGTTTTGGGGAGGGGGGAGATAGTTTTTTTTTTTTGGGGGGGGGAGTGCTGAGGGGTCAGAGAGGGGTGGGGGTGGGATGTGAAGTGTTGAGTAACTCCATTCTTCAAGCTGTTACGATTAAATGCCCCTGTTGGATAATAAGGTGTGCCTCAGTCCCTTCCCCATCCCCCTCCCTCTCCTCCTCCTCTCCCTTCTTTTCTTTCTTCTTCCGTCGTCCCTCCTTCGACTTCAATCATCCCATCGTCTTATCCCCTCCTTCTCACCTCCCCCCTTCTCCTTTTCCTTTCCCTCTCCTCTTCCACTCTACTACCACTCTACCCCTCCTTTTCCCTTTCTAGTTTCCCTCCCCCCCCCCCCCCCCCGCACTTCTCCCTTCTCCTTTTTCCTCTCCCACTCAGCCTCCTCATCCCCTCCCTTCCTCTTCCTCTTACCTTCCTCCCACATTTCTTTTCTCTTTTTCCTTGCTCCTCAGGCCCTCCCCTTGTTCCCTCCCCTTCTCCTTCCCCTCTCCTTTTCCCCTTCCCCTTCCCCTGCATCCCTTCCTCCTCCTCCTCCTACATTCCCTCTCTCTTTCCTATTACTCCTCAGTCCTTCCCCTCTCCCCTCACCCCCTTCCTCCTCCTCCCTCCCCCTCCCCCCCTCCCTCTCCCTTATTCTCTCTCCCTCCCTTATCCCCTCCCCCTCCCTCTCCCTTATTCTCTCCCCCTCCCTTATCCCCTCCCCCTCATGAAAGAGACTCGGAGGACAAGATTCTATGAAGAAGGCTATTTAAGCACCGAACGTAAGGCCGGTTTGAAAAGAGGGAGGTCGACCATTTAGGCCTGGCTGACAATGCGCCAAGGCCTAAGTAGGGGGATATCTATGCGCCCTGAGATAAAGGCAGGAGGGGGAAAGAGGGGAGGGGGGGTGGGAAGGGGGAGGGGAGGTGGGAAGGGGGAGGGGAGGTGGGAGGGGGAGAGGAGTAGGGAAGGGGGGGGGAGGTAGGAGAAAGGGAGGTGGGGAAGAAAGAAGGGAAGGAGTGGAGGTGGGAAAGAGTGAAGGGAGGGAAAGAGGTAGGGTGAAGATAGAGGGAGGAAGGGAGAGAGAGGTGGGGATGGAGGAGAGAAAGGTGGGAGGAGGAGGGAGGAAAGGAAGAAGGGGCGGAGGAGTTGGGAGGAAAGGAAGGAAGAAGAGAAAGAGGGACGA
>BOPN01000008.1:162003-167003 GCA_017312705.2 Penaeus japonicus | reverse complement strand
ACGAACACACACACACACACACACACACAAACGCATGCTTGCAAGCACAGAGCGAATCTTACCCCATTCTTACGAAACAATTTCGTTCTCCGCTCCGAAAATTCTGATTACGTCCCGTTTCGCATGCAATTGTTACCGCCAATCAACTCTAAAATCAGGTTACGAACTCGACGTTGCAGATTGCAACATTCCACGGCGCCGGACTCCAAAGATCGTTGTTGTCATGGCAACGCACACGCCGCTCAGTAAAAAGACTTATTGGTATCCGTGACTTACAAACACACGGTCTCATTAAGTGATATCAAATCTCCATTACAGTGATACATGATGATAACATGTCTGTCGTAGTACTTTACTACACATGATATCATTACCTTTGAGTATATTTTCCGGTGTTTATTTGCAGGCATATCCATAACCGGTTTTTTAAAAGGGGGGAGAGGGGGTTAAATTAAGGTTCATTCATATGATGCTTGTATTATTGTTAAGATGTTGGTCTCAATTTATCCTGTAAAGTTTGTTCATTCCGTGATTGCATATTATTTGGATGATGCCAGTGAGCAAAAACGAACATGCTCGTATACATACTGATTTTCATTTGATCTCGTATAGATACAAGACTGTATGCAATTGCAGGAGTGAGAGAACACATATAGAGACAGACAGATAGACAGGCACATTAATATCCACATATTGAATCATTCTATAAATGGCAGACGAGATTCTATAAATTATAAGAAAGTTAGAAGGTAACAAATACAATTTTTGTGATTATCTTTTATATCTCTCTTTCCCTGATTCTCTCCCCACCCCCTCTCTTTCTCTTCTCTTTTTCTTCTCTCTCTTGCTCTCTCTCTCTCTCTCTCTCTCTCTCTCTCTCTCTCTCTCTCTCTCTCTCTCTCTCTCTCTCTCTCTCTCTCTCTCTCTCTCTCTCTCTCTCTCTCTCTCTCTCTCCAACTCTCCCTTCCTCCCTTCCTCCCTCTGTCTCTCTTTCTCCATTTTTTTCTATTCCCATAATATCAATATCCTGCTACATCCTTACAAAGCCACATTCCACTATCACGCAGGACCTGTTAGGACCCCTACCTGTAGGAGTAATAGTGCCCTCACGACCGGCACAGCTTCACGTCACGAAGGTCCTTCCAGTCTCCTAATAGCGCCCTCGTGTACACCCTCCACAAAGCCCATGGTCTATTTGTCCTCGAAAGTTTTACGGGATTGCTAGCGTTTCCATGGTAACCTCTCGAGGCCTGGGTTGTGCTTTATGGAGTTTAGCTTTTGATTTTATGGACTATTGATTGTTGAAATTCAATTATGTTTGGATTAGGAAGAGTGATGGAGGAGGGGGATTATGTATGATATTACATATTACATTCTAGGTACCGACAGAATGCGCTCAAACATATCTAGCGAATAAATACATCACTGGAAACACCATCGACACATATCTCTAAACATACTCTAAACGCAAAATTCTCTCTACAATCAAGTATATTTGTAAGAGAAAAAAGAAGAAACACACACACAAATCAACACACATGACATAAAAATCTCTCCACCCAAGAAATGAGTAAACTAGTAGAGATGACCAAACAAATAAGAAAAGACAAAAAAATAACAAACAAATAAATATTCAAACATTTGTTTTTCTCTGCAATTGACCCAAATCCATTTCTCCAAAGCATACACCCCTTTCTTAAATCAAATGCATCAACCACCAACAAACAAAAAACGAACAAAGAAAAAAACACACACAACCACACACGAACAAATTTAAAACCAAACAACGACACACACACAAACACACCAAAGAAAACAAACACCCAAAAGGCGACGACCTCCAAACCACCAGCCATCTGTAGACGCGAACTTGAACCCAGACATGCAGTAAGCTGGAGCCTCTATTTGACCTGGAATGTGTCAAAATTAGAGGGTGTGTTTCGGGTGATGAGAGGTGTTGGACTCGGAGGTGGTGCGTCTGGTGAGGGAAGGAGAGAGCCTGCCTGGATCTGCTGGCCCTTTGGTGGTGGTGGGGGGGGGGGGGGGGGATAGATGGATAGATGGCTGGATTGATTGATAGGTAGATAAGTGGGGAGGTAGGGAGGTTGGGTGGTTGATAGGAAAGTGGATAGATAGATAGATAGATAGATAGATAGATAGATAGATAGGTTAGATAGGTAGGCAGATGGATAGATATGAGGCAGATGGATAAATAGGTAGGTAGAATGGTAGATAGGTAGGTAAATAGGTAAATAAGCAGATAGATAGGGAGGTTGAACGGTAAGTAGGCTATAAGTTAGGTAGATGAATAGACAGGTGGTTAGATAGGTAGACAAATAAGTATGTAAGTAGAATGATAGACAAATTGACAAATAGACAGATAGACAGGGTGAATGTGCTGGTAGGTAGATGTATCCATAAACACACACTCATACACACATATATACATACCTACATACGTACATGTAATTACACACAATACGTAAACATATACATCCATACAAACGTACTTTTTATTCATTGCATGCAGTAGCTTACATACAAGAGGTAGGTTAATGTAGAGGTAGGTAGGTAGGTTAATGTAGGTTAATGTAGAGGTAGGTTAGGCATATGAGTTTTTTTTTTTTTTTTTTTTTTGTATCTGTTGATGGATAGATTAATAGGGATGGGCATCAGTAGATAGCTGGATAGATATATAGACTGAAAGACAGCCTAATAAGTAGAACGATATATGGATAGAAACGAGTGCCTGGCGATGGATAAATGGATAATTGAAATATAGACAGATAGATAGGTGTTGATGAATCAATGGATAGATATTGCTGGGTATACAGATAAACTAATAAAAGGATAGGTAGATGCGTATGATGACATGGGTAGCGTTGGTGATGGGGATTAATTATGAAGTAAAGTAGACTGTCATGTAAAAAGTTAAGAAGTTGGGTAGATATAGATACGTGAACGGAGAGATGGTATCTGAATTAATACCTGAGTCTGCTTCGCTCTGGTATTGTCAACTGTGGTGGTAATGAATAAATGAATAGAATAGGTGAATAGACAGGCGAACATATAGATAGACTGATAAATAAGAAAATGGATGGACAGACAAGTGAATTCATAGTTGAAGAAGTTAGGTTAGGTAGGTTAGCAAATAAATATATGAACGACTATACAAAACCGTAAAAAAAGTATAGCTAAACAAATAGAAATAAAAAGGTAAACATGCACTTGACACGTGTCGGCGAGTAAACTGACTGCCCAACAACTTTCCTCCTGTGAAGTTCAGTGAAAATTAGCCCCAACTTCTTCGCACTCTGATCCATCTCCGCGAAGCTATTCCATCCTGGCTGAAGTTAGACTATGCCTTTGGGAATCAGCGAGGAGATGGCATGTTTTATGAAGTATGTAAAGCATGGCGGAGAGGAGGAGTAAGAGGGGGAAGTGGAGGAGAAAGAAGGGGTGCAGGGAGAGGGGGAGGAGGAGGAGAAGGAGGAGGAAAAGGAGGAGGAGGAGGGAAAGGGAAGAAGGGAGAGGGGGAGGAGGAAAAGGAGGACGGGGAAGGGGAGGGGGTGGAGGGGGAGGGGTATAGGGCACACGCACGTACATATATACATACTGTATGTACATGTAATTATACATGCTTGCATACACAGATACATAGATGAAGACGTACTTTTTCATATTTGCCTGCAATGGCCTACATACAAAAGGTGATAGATAGCTTGGTAGGCAGGAGGAGGAGGGGAAGAGGGAAGAATAGGAGGAGGAGGATGAGGAGGAAGGGGAGAAGGACGAGAATAAGATGAGGGAAGGAACGAAAGGGAGGGCGAAGAAGAGGAGGAGGACGATGAAGAGAATGAAGATGAAGAAAAAAAGGAAGAAACAAGCCTACGCGAGTTATAAGAAAACGAGGATGAGAGTAACAGCAGCAGCCGCATCACAGGAAGAAGAAGAAGAAGAAGAAGGAGAAAGGAAGACAATATTCCTGGAAGGAAGCAGGCCGTGTCGGAAGCGCGTCCCTCCATCAGGAAGACGGGCGGGCACTCGGGCAGCGGGGCGGGGCGGGGCGTGATGGGGTCCTCGTCAGCCCTAGGGAAAACAGCAGCTGCTTCCCTACCCTCCCCTGCCCGCTCTTCAACCCCCCCCCCCTTCCCCTTTCTTTACCCCCTCCTTCCCGCTTCTCCACCTCCCCTTCCCCTTCTTCAGCCACCCTTCTTCTCCCTTCTTCCTCTTTCCCTCATCTCCTCTTCCCCTGCCCCTTCTCCCCCTCTCTCTTTCCCGTCTAACCCCTCCCCCCTCCTCCCCTTTCTCTCCCCTCCCCCCTCTCTACCCCCCCTAACCCCTGCTCCCTTCTCCCCCCTCCCTACCCCCTCCGTCGCCCCCCTCCCCTTATTCCCCTCTCCCCCGAGGCTGAAAAGAGACTGGCTTCAGAGCTTCTGTAATTAATTCTTACTGTATAATGATTCCCGGGACCCTGGCCTACACTACGCATTTTACTCCGTTTCCCATTGGCCGTCTGTTTATTTACGAGTGAACTTCGGTTGGGATTTGGTTTATGGTGACGTTAACGGCCTGTTTTCTTCACTGTATTAAAGGGGGGTGATGGGGCTAGGAGCGTGCCGGATTCCTTTACCCTTCACATAAACATCCTCCTGGTCGGTGGCTGTGATCCTTCATAGCACTTACGGCTGGGGATTCTGGAACACTCTCGGGGCTTTGTGGCCGTTTCGTCGGTAGCAGGCTCTTCCCATTCAGTCAGGATGTTTTATTCTATATTCGATCAAATTTCGCTTTGTTGGTTATTGGTTGTATTTGTTATCAATGTTTATTTCTATTATTTTATCTCATTAATAATTTAGATAATCTGTGTATACCTCATCTCAACTCAAACAAATTTCGCACAAATAATTAGTTCACATTCCAATCCCTTTTTCAGACCACGAATGGATAGATAAGCAGATAAAGATAAAAATGGATAAATAGATATCATCACACAGTTA
>BOPN01000008.1:132500-135000 GCA_017312705.2 Penaeus japonicus | reverse complement strand
TAATGACATAATGATAATAAAAATAATAATGGCGATAATGATAACAGTGATAATATACATTTACATTAATAATAAAGATAACAAAGATAATAATAAAGATACATACACAAAATCTTTCTCTCTCTCACACACACACACGGACGAACACACACACGCACACACACACACACACACGAACGCAGACGCACGCACACACAGAATACAATGAAGGCAATTAATACAAGCGTTCGAGTCACGTATAGGCCTACCTTATTCCAACCGATTTCAAAGGGATTATCGAATGGAGTGGTGGGGGGGGGGAGTCAAGTGGGGATGGGAGGGAGGGAGGGGAGTGAGGGGGAGAGGAAAGGAGGGATGAGGAGAGGGGGAGAGGAGGGGAGGGAGGAGAGGGAGGGGAGAGGAAAGGAGGGAGGAGAGGGGGAGAGGAAAGGAGGGGAGGAAGGGAGGGAGGAGAGGGGGAGAGGAAAGGAGGGATGAGGGGAGGGGTAAGGTGGAGGGAGGGAGGGGAAAAAGGAGGAGGATAAAGGGAAGAAAGAAGAGAGAAAAGAGGAGGATGAGGAGGAAAAAGGAGGAAGAGAGGGAGGGGAAGAAGAAAGAAAAGAGAGGGAGGGGAAGAAGAATGAAAAGAGAAGGAGGAGTGAAGGATGGGGGAGAGGAGAAGGAAGATAGAAATGTGAATGGGAGGAAGGGTGCGTGGAGAGAAGGAATAAGCAGGAAAGGAAGGAGAGAAGAAGGGGAAAGAAGGAAGGAGTGGAGAGGAGATGGGAAATAGGAGGAGGGAAGGGAGGGCAAGGAAAAGGAAAAAAGGAGGATTTGAGTATGAAAAGAAGGGAAAAAAAGAAAGGGAGAAGAGGGAAAAAAAAGAAAAAGAAGGAGGTCAAAGAAAGTAAAGAAAGAAGAGGTGGGAGGAAGAGAGAAAAGAAAGATAGAGGAAAGAGGGAAGATAGAAAAGAGAATAAGAAAGCATCAACATCCTTACATTATCCTATCAACATCCTAGAGGGGTGAGGATCAAGGGGGGGGGGGTAGAGGAGTGAGGATCCAGGGGGGGGGGGTAGAGGAGTGAGGATCGAGGGGGGGATAAAAGGGGGGTAATGAGAGAGGAGGAGGAGGAGGAGGAGGAGGAGGGGTAGGGGGAGGGGTAGGGGGGTGGTTGTCTCCTCATTCCAGCCTACCAAAAGGTTGTAGGATTATAAGGATTAACGCAGGATAAATCCATTAGTCTCTATGACGGATTTCCGAGGTTTGGTATCATCCTCTTCAGATCCTGTCGGGCTGTCAGGCTGTCTGTCTGTCTGACTTGACTTGGCTGTCTGATGGAATTTGTGTGTGTGTGTGTGTTTGTGTGTTTGTGTTTGTGTTTGTTTGTGTGTGTGCGTGTGTTTGTGTGTGTGTGTGTTTGTGTGTTTCACTGTGTGTGTGTGTGTGTTTGTGTGTTTCACTGTGTGTGTGTGTGTGTTTGTGTGTTTGTGTTTGTGTTTGTTTGTGTGTGTGCGTGTGTTTGTGTGTGTGTGTGTTTGTGTGTTTCACTGTGTGTGTGTGTGTGTTTGTGTGTTTCACTGTGTGTGTGTGTGTGTTTGTGTGTTTGTGTTTGTGTTTGTTTGTGTGTGTGCGTGTGTTTGTGTGTGTGTGTGTTTGTGTGTTTCACTGTGTGTGTGTGTGTGTTTGTGTGTTTGTGTTTGTGTTTGAACAAAAAACAACCAAACGAAAGAAAAAAACAACAGATCTAAACAAAGAAGAAAAACAAAAACCAAAGAACACGAACAAACAAAACAAGCAAAAAAACAAAGAACACGAACAAACAAAACAAGCAAAAAAACAAAGAACACGAACAAACAAAACAAGCAAATCAAGCAAAAAAAAACAAAGAACACGAACAAACAAACCAACCAACAAACAAAACGACAATAGGCTCCTCCTCCTTAAAGACAAAAAGCCAAAACGAAAGAAAAATATAGGCCTATCCCAGGTTACGCTCCACCAGGCTTGTACACACCTCAGGACAAGGTTCTTTTGACGGGATTTTGATCGATGGGGGTGGTGCGGGGGGAGGGGGGAGAGGGGAGAGGGGGAGATAAGAAGGGTGGGTGGGGTGATGACGAAGGGTGGTGGAGAAGGGAGGGGAGATGGGTGAGGGGGGGAGGGGGAGAGGAGGGGGATAAGAAGCGGTGGGGGAGAGAGATGAGGAGGGGGAGGGGAGGGGTTAAGGAGCAATGGGGGGGTGGATAGAGGGGGAGGGGGTTATGACGAAGGTGGGTGGAGACGGGAGGGGGAGAGGAGAGGGGGAGGGATAAGAAGTGGTAAGGGGTGGTGGAGAGGGGGGGAGGAGGGGGATATGAAGCAATGGGGAGAGAGGGGGGAGAGGGGGAAATAAGAAGGGGGGGATGATCACGAAGGGGGGTGGAAATGGGAGAGCGGGAGGGGAGAGGGATATGAAGCGGGAGGGGGTGGTGGATAGAGGGGGGATGGAGACGGAAGGGGAGAGGGGGATAAGAAGTGG
>BOPN01000008.1:95000-97500 GCA_017312705.2 Penaeus japonicus | reverse complement strand
CGAGAAGACAGAATAAAAAACGTAATAGATATTTGCAACACAAAACCAGAACCGCAAACATCATGGGTTATGTGGGACAGATTGGTGTCAGGACCAGTAATGTTGATTGTATGCAATGCGATTAAGAAAAAAAGGAAATAATTTTGTTGTGATTTGTGATGAAAAAAGGAAATAATTTTGTTGTGATTTGTGATGAAAAAAGGAAATAATTTTGTTGTGATTTGTGATGAAAAAAAGAAATAATTTTGTTGTGATTTGTGATGAAAAAAGGAAATAATTTTGTTGTGATTTTGTTTATATGGAATGGGGGGGGGGATGAAAAAAGGGAATAATTTTGTTGTGATTTTGTTTATATGGAATGGGGGGGGGGGGTGAAATAAAATAAGTTTGTTGTAATTTTGTTTATATGGATGGTGGGGGGATAATTGTTTGCAATAATTTTGTTGATGTGGTTCGTAGAGGTGATGGGAAAAGGAAATAATTTTGTTGTGATTTTGTTTATATGGAATGGGGGGGATGAAGATAATAATTTGCAATATTTTTGTTGATGTGGTTGGTGGAGGTGATGAAAAAAGGGAATAATTTTGTTGTAATTTTGTTTATATGGATGGTGGGGGGGATGAAAAAATATAATTATTTGCAATAATCTTGTTGTTATGGATGTTTAGGACGATGAAAAAAATATATTGGCAAAAATTTTATCATTATTGTTATTATCATTATTATCATTGTTAGTATTATCATCACTATTATCATTATTAACATGACTATTGTTATCATCATTATTATTGTTATCATTATCCTTTTTATTGTTATCATTATTATTATTGTTATCATCATTAATATCATTATTATTATTATTATCATTATCATAGTAGTGATAATGACATGAATAATAGTATTAATAATGATCTTGATTGTATTATTAATAATAATAGTAATGATGATAACGATAATTATAACAATAATGATGATAGGAACAATGATGATAGCAATGGTAATAATAATGATAGTTATAACAATATTAATATTCTTAACAAAAGTAATTGAATGAAAGTAAGAATAATGACAATAGTGATAATAATAATTATAATAATGATGATAAGATTATAGAAATGATAATAATAATAATTATTATTATTATCATTATTATTACTACTACTTTTGTTATTATTATTATTATATCAATAATTATAACAATGACAATAATGATATTAATGATAATGAGGATGAGGATAATAACCATATATATAATGATAATAGTAATGACAATAATGACAGTAAAAATCATAATGATGATAAAGACAAAAATGATTATGACAAAAAGGACTATAATTATAATAATGATAATGATAATATCAATAATAAAAATAATTCAAAAGTATTGATAACAATGATGAAATTGATAATAATTATAATGATACTAATTACAGAAAAGATAAGGATAAGGATTATCATAATAATGATAATAATGATATTAGTAAAATGCATATTCATATTTTCATAAGAATTGAAAAGGCGATACCAAAGGCACCATCATAAATAATGTAAAAAATGATTACTTTAATGATATTGATAATCATCATGATAACCATAATCAAAATAATGATGATAATACCATTAATAACTACCAGAATGGTATCGGTAATGATGATATTAATACCAGTAATTGTAATTATAATATCAAGATTATCTAATTGCCGTTATTAATGTAATTGGTATCACTGTCAGGATTATCATTATCATCAATATTGCTATCATTCTTGTCATTATCGATTTTATTATTGATGTTATTATTATCATTATCATCATTATTATCAGTATTTTTGTGATCGCTTTTATCATTGTTATTGTTATTATTATTATTATTATTGTCATTTTTATTGTTGTTGTTATCATTATCATATTTTTCATTAATATCATCACATTATCATTATCATTAATCAGCGTTATCATCATTTTTGTTATCATTAAAATTATTATCATTATAATCATTATTGTTATCATTATCATTATTGTTAATATTAAAATTATTATTATTATTGTTATCATTATCATTTTTGTTATTATAAAAATTATTATCATTATTGTTATCATTATCATTATTGTTATTATTTAAATTATTATCATTAGCATTATTGTTATTATTAAAATTATTATCATTATTGTTATCATTATCATTATTGTTATTATTAAGATTATTATCATTATTGTTATCATTATCATTATTGTTATTATTAAAGTTATTATCATTAGCATTATTATTATTATTAAAATTATTATCATTATTGTTATCATTATCATTATTGTTACTATTAAAATTATTATCATTATTGTTATTATTACGTCATTATCATGATTGTTATCATTATCATTATTGTTATTAAAATTATTATCATTAGCATTATTGTAATATTAAAATCATTATCACCATTATCATCATTATCATTATTAATGTTATCATCTTTATCATCACTACCATCACCATAATTGACATTGT
>BOPN01000008.1:55000-90000 GCA_017312705.2 Penaeus japonicus | reverse complement strand
GCGCTTTATCAAATACATAAATAATTCCCTCCCCCCCCCCCCCCCACCTAGATATCCTCCCCGCTAACAAATATAAAACAACAGCAAGATGTCAACAATAACAACAACAACAACAACAACAACACCCTCTTAGGCTATCGTAGCGACCCCGGGACCCGTGTTCGCCGATCGTTAAAATAACGCACGTGCTCCCTCGAGTCACGGAAATTAACAATTGCACGATATTCTGCAAAAAGAAAATAATAAATAATAATAATGAAATAAAGCAAAATTGAACAATGAGAATATAAGAATCTTGACGACACATCGAAGCAGAAATGAAAACATATATTTAGGAAAAAAGAAAAAAGAATTAAGGTCTTACGGGATATGTATTGAGTGACGTTTACAGACTTACAGATTTGTTGGTGTTTGCGTGCGTGTGTCTCTGTCTGTGTTTGCGTGTGTTTGCGTGTCTTTGCGTGTTGTTGTTTTGTCTGTTTGACCGCTGTAAGGTAACCACACATGTATTTAACTAGAGGTCGAAAGAAGAGTCAAACATAGACAGATGTTTCTTGATATGCCAGACTAGAGCAGGTGTCTTTGGCACGTGTAGTTCTGTGTAGATATATTTCAGCTCATGTGTGCCAAAAAAAAAATTAGAAAAAAAAATAAAAAAAATAAATAAATGTATATATAATATTTAATATATTCATACGTATACAGTATCACTAACGACAAAATAAACATAGATAGGGAGGTAAATTTATCACATTTAGAAACAAAAGAGAAGATACAATTATTTATTATAATACTATTGGTGAAAAAAAAATTGAATAAATATAGGCCGGTGATTTTGTATTTCGGGAAATAAAAAAATAACATTCGGTAGAATATTTCTGAAAAAAACATATATATATATCGACATTTATATATCTTTTTAATGGAAAGTGATCGGCTATTAGAAATTTGACTTTGAGGAATCTAAGCGTTTTATTGGCGCCGACTGATTAATTTGATCGCCTTCAAGCTCTGGTCATCAAAGGAAACTAAGTATTAATGCCTTGAAAAAAAATAGTCAGTGATGAATAAACGGACATTGATGATAATGATGATGATGATTGCAACGTCAGGAAATGAATCGGTTAATCGTAACTTATATATATGTGTATATATGTATATGTATATATATATATATATATATATATATATATATATACATATATATAAATAAGATAATATTTTCTATAATTTCCTTCGCTTTTAAATGACCGCTAATTTACTTACTCATTTATTGCAACGGTACTATCGGCGAAGCGCAAAGTCTCTATTGCATTTCAACATAACACTTAATTCCGCATTATAAATTTCCTCTGACGTCCCATAGCATAAGAAATAATAGATAAATAATGAATAATAAATAATGATAATGATAAATAAATAATAAGAAAGAATAAAGAAAAATACATATTTAAATTTCCTTCGTGGTAAATGGTCATGCGCTTTCGAAAATTATAAGGGGAGAGAGGGGGAGGGGGAGGGAGGGGGTGGGAGGGGGAAGGATGAGGATGAAGGGACAGGAGATGGGGAGGGGGGTAAGGGGGTAAGGAGAGGGGAGGAAAGGGGAAAAGAGGGGTAAGGGGGGGAGAATGGGGAGGAATGGGGGGGAGGGGGGGTGAGCGCTTTATCTTAGTCGTGATTTTGGTTGCGTAAGCGAGGGTATTTTAATGTAAAGATGATGATGATAATAATTATGACGATGATTAATGAAATAGTAATGATAATGATAATAATGATGATGATAATAATAATGATAATATTAATGACATTAATATTTATTATCATTGTTATTTTTCTAGCAATAATGATGATAATAATAATGATAATAAAAGTAACAATAATTGTAATAATGATAGTAATAAGAACCATAATGATAATTATAATAATGATGATGATAATAATGATAATGACAGTAATAGTAATTATAGTAGAAATATAAATAATGTTAATGAGAACATGATAATAATAATGATGGTAATGCTCTTGAAATTGATATGAATTTATAGTAACAACGGCAATTATAATAATAATGATGATAATGATAATGACATTGGTAATAAGGTTAACGATAACAATGATAATGGTATTGATTATTATAACAATGGTAATAGTAATTATTATGATGATAATGCTAATAATAATAATAGTAATAATAATAATGATAATGATAATAGTAATAATAATAATAATAATAATGATAATAATGATAATAATAACGATAATGATAATAATAATATTTGATAATAATGATAATTATAATTATGATGATGATAGAAATAATATATAGTTATAAAAAAAAACTATAAAAATATCAATAACGATAATAATAATAGTGGTTATGATGATGATAATGATAATAACTATAAAGGTGATGATAATAATAACAACGATAACGATGACAATAATTATCATAGTATCAGTAACAATATTGATGATGATAATATCGCTGATTATGATTATACTGATAATAGTAATAATAATACCAATAATATTAATTATAATAGTAATGTTAATAGAGGTAATAACAATAATAATGATGATGAAAATTATAGTCATAATGATAATAATAATATTGTTATTGTTATTATCATTATTATTATCATTATTATTATTATTATTAACAATGGTAACAGTACTGGTGATAGTAAAAATAATGATAAAGATGATGATATTAATAATTATTAATGATTATAACAACGCCAATGATAATGCTTAAGATTAAATAATAGTAACCATAATAACGATAATAATAATGATATTGATAAAAATGATAACATAATAATAATATTAATGAAAAATAAATTACACTCAAACACACACACACACACAACCCCCCTCCACCACCCCACACACACTCAAACATCCCCCCTCCCCCCCCCAAACACACACACACACTCTCCTAGCGTATCGGACATGCTTGCAACGGCATGCAAAACACACGTTATCATTAAGCATAGCGTGGACCTGTGTGTGGCTTATAGGAGTCGGCTATAGCGACCCCCCTTGCATGAGGTGTTAGGAAAATGCTCTGTTGCACTTCGTTGGTGTGGGTAGGGGGAGGGGGAAGGGGAGAGGGTGGGGGGGGAGGGGGTAGGGGGAGGGGGTGGTGGGGGTAGGAG
Source organism: Penaeus japonicus (assembly GCA_017312705.2). Classification (NCBI taxonomy): domain Eukaryota; kingdom Metazoa; phylum Arthropoda; class Malacostraca; order Decapoda; family Penaeidae; genus Penaeus; species Penaeus japonicus. The sequence goes on along the minus strand of BOPN01000008.1, from coordinate 86,842 downwards.
AGAAGGAGAGGTGATCGGAAGGGATAGAGGAGAGATAGGGGAGAAGGGAGAGGAAAGGGAGGAGGGGAGGGGAGAGATGTGTGTGTGTGTGTGTGTGGTATAGGAGGGGGAAGGGACAAAGGGGATGGGAGGTGGGGGGGAGGGGGTGGAGGAAACGATATAAATAAAGAAATAATAATAATAATAATCAAATAGACAACAAACTTGATAAAGAAAGGTCGCGAAGAGTAAAGGAGAGGAGGAGGGAGAATCATAAAATAAAATACAAAAACAACAACAAATAAAAGGGGAAAAGAAGGACAAAGAGAAGAACAAGGGAAAGAGAAGGAGAGGGAGAAACGGAGAAAAATGATGTGGTAGCGATGGTGGTTGGTATTTTGTATTTTTAATTACATAGGTTAAGGCGGTGTTGGGAGAGCGAGAGCGAGACCAGGGCGCGGGATAGAAATTTATGGCGGAGAAAATTTTATGTATATATATATATATTTTTTTTAATCTTTATATTATCTGTTATGTATTAGATATTATTGATTAGATGTTGTTATTTGTTTTTATGTTATTGTTGTTATTATATTTGATTTTATTATTATTGATTTTATTATTTTTATTATTATTATTATTATTATCGTTATTATTAGTTATATTACTATTTATTATTATCATTATTTCAATGCAATTATTATCATTATGGTTTGTATTTTTATTGTCTCTAAATTGCTTTTTTTGAGGGCGGTATTGCTACTGTATTTCGTTTTGGCAAAAAGAGAAAAAGAGAGAGAAAGAGAGAAAGAGAGAAATAGAAAGAGAAAGAGAGAGAGAGAGAGAGAGAGACAAAGACATAAATAAATCGCACCCAAAGACAAAATAAAAAATAACAACAACACTGCCAATCAGAAAGAAATCTCAGCTAAATATTTCCAAAGAGAGGAATAATGAATACCCAAGCGATAATAAAAAAATAATAATAACAAAATTAATAATGCGATAATATATATAAATAATAATAATAATAACAACAACAGGTGAATTCATTACGCCAGCCGATATAGCGATTGCCATGCCGAGATTACGATCGAATCGCGATCGAACCCCCGCCGCCGATCGCTGCCGGACGGGGGGTGAGTCTCCTCTCCCCCCCCCCTTCTTCCCTCTATCCTATACTATCCTATTCCTGTCCTATTCTCTGTATTCTTCTCCTTCCTCTCTTTCCTTTTTCGCGTCTGCTCCTATTCTCTTTTCCCTTATCACTTTTCCTTCTCCTTCACCTTCTTCTTTTCTCTTTTCCCTTCCTCTATTCTTTCTCTAGATTCTTCTATTCCCTTCCCCTCCTTCAATCTACCCCTTTAACCCCCCACCCCCTCCTCAACATCCCCCATCCTCCCCTACCCTTCTATTTTCCCCTTACCCTCCCCCACCCTCTCTTCCCCATCTCTCTCTCCTTACCTTCCCACCACCTCTTCCCTCCGATCCCACCCATCCCCTTCCCCTTCCCATTCCCACCCTCTTCCCCACTTCCCCTCCCCACCTTACCCCCCTCCCCAACCCCACCCCCTCACCCCAACCCCCCTCCTCTTATGAAAAAAAGAGAAAAAAAAAATCAAAACTTGACGAAATCATATATACATAAGTTCCGCAGATGTAACAGATGTTTATGCAAATGCCTGCAGTCGAAGGTAGTGTTCTGTTCCGCACGCACGCGCACGCACTCCGAACCCAGGTCTCGTGCGTGCAACACTCTACCCCGACGGCCGCGAAACGCAGTCGGGAATCCGTTATTGCAATATTTGAATAAAACAAATGACTCTTGCAACTATAATTAGGGAGGGGACTCTTGAATGGCGAGGTGAAGAAGATGAGGAGGAAGGAAGGAGGAGGAGGAGGAGGAGGAGGAGGAGGAAGGGAGGAGGAGGAGGAAGGATGGAGGAGGAGGAGGAGGAGGAAGGGGAAGGAGGATAAGAAGAAGAAGAAGAAGAAAAAGAGGAGGAGGAGAAGAGAAAAGGAGACGGAAAAAAATTAGAAAAAATGTTGTTTTTATTTATTAATATTTTTAGAACGTCATAAAAATTAAAGAAGAAGAAGAAGGAAAAGGAGAGAAGACGAAGAGGAAGAGAAAATTATCGAAGTAAGAAAAAAAAGAACCTCGAACTGGAAAACAAGGGAAAGCGAAGAGAAAATAATTACGGAGACGGGGAATTTGAATAAAGAAGGGGGATAACGAAAAGAGAAGGAACGGAGACGGAATAAAATGGATATAGAAAGAATTAGAAGACATTTAAAAAATAGAAGGAGAAGGAGAAGAGGGATGAGAAGAAGAAGATGACGAAGAAGGATGATAAGAAAAAAAGAAGAAGAAAAATGATAATATTAATAACAAGAAAAGACATAGAACGGGAAAAAAAGAACAAGACCCAGAACAAAACAAAAACAACAAATAAAAAAAACGAAAATAAAAACACCAACAAAACACACAAGACGGAACAAAATTATCAAAACCTCTCTGATCGTCACGAGAAATATTTTTATTTTGCGCGATTAACCACCAAAAGCTCGGCACCGGAAGTGCAGCCGAGTTATGTAATTTTCGGCAACTTATGTACAAACAAGTGGTTGTGGGGTTATGCTAAGAGTATGTGTTGTTATTTTATTTTTTATTTTCATTATTTTTTTGTGATGTTTATACTTATTTATTTATTTTTTTATTTTTTTATTTTTTTTTTTTTTGAGGGGGTGGGGGGACGGTGGGGGGGAGGGTTGTGTGTGTGTGTGTGTGTGTATGTGTGTGTGTGTGTGTGTGTGTGTGTGTGTGTGTGTGTGTGTGTGTTTGTCATGAATGTATTTTGCTGTAAATTCTCTCTAAAAAATAACGATATTTATTATATGAAAAAAGTGCGCAGATTACAATAAGTATACATACAAACACGTAGATAGAGATAGATGGAGAGATAGACAGGTAGATAGATAGATAGTGCGCGAGGAGGTGACATGGACTCGATCAAACGGATAAGAATAAATCGCAAAAATCAACATGATATTTGCAATGTGCAATAAAAAGACCGGGTTGATTTTTAAGCGCCGTTGCTTAGCGGAGACGATAAATATGACGAAGACATAGAATAGAATAAAGAAGGGAGATAAAAGAGAATGAAGAAAATGAGTAAAGGACGAGGAAGATGAGAAAATAAGTAAATGAGAAGGAATAAGTAGATGAGATAATTAAAGAAAAGAAAATGTTGAAATGAATTATTTATTCCAGCTTACTTGCCCTCCCCCCCCTCTTCCCTCTTCCCTCTCCTCTATCTGGCTCATGTTTTCCCCCTCTCCCCTCTCCTTCGTATCTTCCTCACCCCTTTTCCCCCTCCCTCTATCTTTCCCTCTCCTCCCTTCACCCTCACCCCTATTTTTCTCCCCTCTCCCCTCTCCCTTCTCATCATCCCTCCACTCTCCCCAATCCCACACCCTTTCCCGTCCTTATTCACCCTTATCCCTTTCCCATCTACCTTCCCCTCCTTCCCTCCCTCCCCCTCCCCCCCAGGCTAGGAACACTGCTGGTATATCCTGTGACTTTGAATTTCACACTTAGAGTTTGCAGGTTCGGGATAAAGTTTTCGTAGCTTGGGTTAACTAGGAGGTTTTCGTTCCGTGAAGAGATGGATGGAGGGGAGGGAAAGAGGGAGGGAAGGAGGGAGGGAAATATAGGAGGGAGGGAGGGAGGGGAGGAAGGAGGGAGGGAAAGAGGGAAGGAGGGAGGGAGAGGGAGGGAGGGAGAGGATAGGTGGAGGGTGAGGAGGAGGAATAAAAAAATAGAGAGAGAGAGAGAGAGAGAGAGAGAGAGAGGAAGAGAGAGAGAAGAGAGAAGCGAGAGAAGAGAGAGAGACTCCGTTAGTGGTCAAATTCGCATGTTATGTAGTGTCCATTTCGCCATAGTTTCCTGGCGTGGCTCTGGCGGCATTTTCCTTTGTGGCAGAGACACACACGTGAGTTAAATGTATTTGTAAAGTTGGAAAGAAATTATAGACGTGTTATCTGCGGCGGCCGACTGTGCTCTCACCTTTCTTTATCTGTGTTGGGTAATACTTTTGTGCTCTTTTAACATGCATACGGGAAAACAGCAGATAGACAAATACTTACACGCACACGCACACTTACATAAGCACACTTACACGTACACTTACACAACAACAACAACAACAACACTCCGATACGATACAAGCGCTCTCTCCTTCCCTCCCTCCCTCCCTCCCTCCCACCCCCTTCCCCTCCTTCAAAAAAGGAAAAAAATAAGAAAAAAAGAAAAACAACCCCCCAAAATCTACATCTACATCCATCTCTATCTATCCACACCCTCACTTATCCCTTCATTAATGTAGCATCTCACACGCACACCCGACAACATACATAAATGCTTCCATAATGAGAATCATAAAGCTTACGGACAGTCACGGAACGGAGAGACCGAGAGAGAGAGACCGAGAGAGAGAGACCGAGAGAGACACGGCACAAAAGCTAGCAGCGATACGGCCGTTCTACGGGATCACTTTTCCGTCATCGTCCGGGGGGCTGTCGGAGTTGTTGTTTATATCTGCGTATTTAGTTTTGTTTTGATTGTTTTTTTTAGAGGTTTTTGTGTGTGAGGCGAGGGATGGATCTGTGTTGTTTCTGTTTTTTTTTGGGGGGGGGATTTAATTTAGGGTGGAATAAGAAAGAAAGAGAGAGAGAGAGAGAGCTTTGTTTGGATTGATTACCTCGGTAGCGAACGCGGGGTCAAAACATTCAGCGCGATTCGCCATAACAACAATAATTAGACCAAAAACCGGGGGGAAAAAATGTATAGATCATCATATCCCACTCACTCCCAAGCAAAGAAAGAAAGAAAGAGAGAGAGAGAGAACAAAAGAAAAGAGAAAACGAAAACGAAAAGAGAAAGAGAGAAAAAGAGAGAGATTTAATTAAGAAGAGCAAGAGGAATTGTGCGTACAGAAAAGGGGTCAATATTTCATACGTAAAATTAGCCATTTACATGAGGGAATCAATGAATTATCTCATCCGTGAAATGCCGCTTACTCATAATTTATCCAGGAAAATGAGTAGGCTGGCTTTCCGCTCAAGTTATCGTTCGATTGAAAAAATATATATGTCACTGTAATTGTAAGTTGAGGATAGAGAGGAAAATTATATGGATACGTACGGGAAAGGAGAATTTTAATGATGGGTTTAATTACGTTCTGTTTTTTTTCTTCTTCTTCTTTTTCTTCTTTATATTACTCTTTCCTCTCTTTCTTCTTCCTCTCTCTCTTCTTCTTCTTCTTCCATTTTTTTGGGGGGTTCGCTAATATAAAATAGTATGAATAGCGATGATAATAATGATAATAATGACAATAATATTTTATAACAATGATGATATAATATTCCGGTAATGTTACTAATATTGATGATATTATTGATGAAGATCATAATGATGATTATAATGATGATGATGATGATTATGCTAATAATTAATATGATCATGATAATAATAGTAAAACATTTACAATTATCATGGCGATAAAGATAGCGCTAACGAAAGTAATTATCACAATGACAAAAATCGCGATGATGAGAATAATAACAGCAATGATAATAATAACAATGATAAAAGTAGTAATGATAACAGGCAAAAATAGCAATAATAACAACAACAACGAAATAATGATAATGACGATAAGAATAAAAATAAAACGCAAACAGTTATAAAGATATATTAGACATAATAATAACAATAATAATAATAATGATAATAATAATAATAATGATAAATCTAACACTACACATAGCGATGGATCTAACCGCTATGTTAAAGAAGTTGTTATGATGATTATAAGAATGACATTATTTACACAAATAGGAAATTGTGCGATGCATGGTTTCACAATTATATTAAGTGAAATGATAATGATATTTATCATAATCGTCATCGTTGTTATTGATATTGTTATTGTTATTATCATTTTTGATACTTTTATTATTATCATTAGCATTGTTGCTATTATCATAGATATGATAATAATAATTATTATTGTTATAGTTATTATTATTGTTATCATTATTATTGTTGTTATTATTGCTTTTATTATTTTATTTGTTATCGTTATTAGTATTATTATTGTTATTATTATTACTATTATTATTATTATAATATTTGATAACCAATGCTATGCTATTAAGGCTGTTATCGTTATTATCAGTATTATTGCTTTAATTAACATTGTTATAATTATATAATACAAATAATAGCAATAATACAAAATATATATCATGATAATATCGAATCCGTAATTATAAATCCTTTACGAAATATATGATACATTTAGCGGCAAACTACATTCATCCGAAACTCCGTCCGATGGCGCGAGACGATCTGCGTTTCGGACCTTTTTTTGTCACTGTCGTGTTTACTGTTTATTGATTATCATTATTTTGCGCCGAATGAGAGAATAAGGGAGAATATATGATGAAGGAGGAAAAGAAAAGAAGAAGAATATAAGGATTGTAAAGGAATTTGATGATTAGTGGCGGAAGAGGTCGGGAGGAGATATGAAAATAGGATTTTAAAATTTTGAAAAGTTTGATGGAAGCAAAAAATGAAAATAAAAATGATAAAAGAAGTGGAAACTATTTTATAAAATTAAGAGAAAGAGAGAAAGAGAGAGAGAGAGAGAGAGAAGAAAGTGTTTCTATCTCGCCGTCTCTCTCTTAAGAAAGTGAGAAAGAGAGAGAGAGAGAGAGAGAGAGAGAGAGAGAGAGAGAAAGAAAAAGCGAGAGAGAGAAAATAACACAAGAAAATGAGAAAGAGAAAAAGAGAAAGAAAGAGAGAGAACAAACACCGAAAAGATGTACAGGATAATGAATAAATGAATAATGAGCATAAATGGTGATAAAGGATAGACAAGAAAAGGATGATAATAATTTCCACTGATTTGCGTAAATATGTTTTATATTTTGATTAATATTTCTGATAAGCGGAAACGCAAATATTAGAGATATCGCTTGATTTTATTATGATCTTTATCACTATTATCATTATTAGTATTATTATCATTGTTATTATTATTATCATTATTATTATCTTTATTATAATTATTAGTATTATTCATTGGTATTATCATCATCATTATTATTATTATTATTATCCTCTTCCTCCTCCTCCTCATTATTATTGTTGTTATTATTTTATTATCATCATTTCTTCCTCATCGCTATTGTAACAATATAGCGAAAGCATAAATCGGCAAAATTATAATAATATTTTTTATGATAATTTTGATGACAATAATCCTAGAATAATGATACTGGTAACACTGATAATAGTAATAACGATAATGATAATTACAATGAGGATGATAATAATAACTATGATAAAAATGGTTATACTAATAATGATGATAATTATAATATTTTTGATAATAATAACAACGATGGTAATACTACTATTATCAATAATAATAACGATAATAAAAACGATAATAGCGATGATAATGACAGCGACAAAAAATAGCAATAACAATAATGAATTTTAAAAAATGGTAACAATAATAATAAAAAGTAATGATACCAATAATAAAAATAATATTAGATGATGATAATAATAATAATAATAGTAGTAGTAAATAATGATAATAATAATGATAATAATAATAATGATAATAGTAATAGATAATAGATAATGATGATGATGATGATAATAATAATGATAATAATAATAATAATAAAAATAAAAATAATAGTTAAAAAAATAGTTTAAAAATAGATAGATAAACACACTGCCAAAGGAAATCCCCCCTTTCCCCCAACCACAACGGACGACCACAGCGAACGACCACAAAGGACGACCTAGGTCTAGATAACGCTAAAGGAAGCGCCAAAGGTGACAGGATCTCTGAAGACGCTGGTCGTAAGGATCTTTCTCTCCTTAGGTATCCTTCGAGGCGTCGAATTGCCCTCTTGTGGCGAGCCTTTGAAATGCAAGACAAAAATCACGATTTTTTTTTTTTTTTTTTTTTTTTTTTTTTTTTTTTTTTTTTTTTTTTTTTTTTTTTTTTTTTTTTTTTTGTGATGAGGGGTTGGGGGGAGGGGTGTTTGTAGGGGGTGAGGGTGGGGGTAGGGGTAGGGGTGAGGTGGATAGAGTGTGTGTGTGTGTGTATGTGTGTCTGTGTGGATGTTTTTTCCAGGTTCTTTTCTTGTATGTGTTTGGGGTTTTCTCTTCTCGTTCTCTCTCTCTCTCTTTCTCTCTCTCTCTCTCTCTCATTTTTCCCTCCACTCCTTCCTTCCCTCCACTCCCTCCTTCCCTCCCTCCTCGCCCGCAAAGCCGTTCTGGGTGCATGCATGGGCAAGCAAGACATCTGGAAGTGAACACGGGTACATATATATTTTAGAGTCAAGCAATGAGTTTATCCGTATCTAACTGTCGGGAAATACGTTTGTATTACAAGCACGTGACTATTACTGCTTCTCTTTCTCTCTCTCTCTCTTTCTCTCTCTCTCTCTCTCTTTCTCTCTCTCTCTCTCTCTTTCTCTTTCTCTCTTTTCCGGTAGTCTGTTTGCACTTCGTGAATAAAGAAGGTTAGAAAATTGAGGGACAGAGAGAGAGAGAGAGAAAGAGAGAGAGAGAGAGAGCGAGAGCGAGAGAGAGAGAAGGAAACTTGTGATTTCCCGCCCAACAGGAGATAGAGAAGAAACGCATAAAATTGATACGATGGGAAATAATATATATTACCCCGCGGGTCCAAAAAAAATAAGAGAAGGGAAAATATGAATAGCCAAAAATTCACATTCACGAACTGACAAGAGAATAAAACACAAAATAAAACACGTGCTCGTTAACAAAAACAAAAAAACAAAAAAAAAAGAAAAGAAAAAAAAAGAATAGTTACAGCGTAAAAAAAAAGAAAAAGAAAAAAGAAAAAAGTTACGATAATCTCAAACATAGCAACTTTTCAAACATAGCAACTGTCAGGTATGGTTTAATATTTAATACGCTTTCCTGTCTACAGTCAATATACTGTTTGGGTTAATGCACTTTTAATAGTCTGTAAATATCGCCAATTTCCGCTGATAAAACTGATAGACTCAACCACCGCCAAAATATTAGCAGTTCCGAAGATTACATTTCGCGAGCGGTAATGCGCTATTTTTTAGCACTATAGTAGCGTATTGTGAGAAATTAGCGCTTGGAACGAAATCGTAATTTTCCTTTAACGATATCCCGACTTACGGTTTTATTTTATTTTTTTTTATTTTATATATATATATATATATATATATATATATATATATAGTTTTAGATTTGTGTTTTGAGAGATTGTTGTTGTTGTTTTGAAGTTTAGTGTTTGTGTTTGTTTAGTTAGATGTTTGTTAGTTGTTAGATTTGATTATTGAATTTTCTCTCGCGTTTTAATCGGTGTTCTCTTTATTTAACTCTCTCGCTCTCGCTATTGCTCTCTCGCTCTCTCTCTCTCTTTCTTTCTCTCTCTCTCTCTATCTATCTATCTTTCTCGCTTTCTCTCTCTCTCTCTCGCTTTTGCTCTCTCTCTCTCTCTCTCTCTCTCTCTCTCTCTCTCTCTCTCTCTCTCTCTCTCTCTCTCTCTCTCTCTCTCTCTCTTTTCTCCCACATCTGTCCCCCTCACCTCCCGCTTCCCCCCCCCGATTTGTCCTCGGTGTCCCCTCCTCCTCCTCCCTTTCATTGTGTTCCTTTTCATTCCTCTTTCGCTCCTCCCATGTTCTCTCCCAGTTGCTCCCTTTCCCCGTTCTCTTTGTTCGAGTTTTTTTTCCTTCCTTTTTTTCCGTTTTTGTCCGTTTTACCTTCGCTCCTCCTTCTATTCCGTCGCTCCTCCTACTTTTCTCACCCCCTCCCTCCCTCTCCCCCATTCGCTCTCTTTTTCTCTCTCTCTCCATTCCCCCCTTTTGCCTTTTCTTCTGTTCGGTCTGTGCCTTTCCCCCTTTTCCATCTCACCCCCCCCCTTCTTTTTTTTTTCTTATTTTAACGTCTTTTACGTCGTTCATGTTTTGGAGTGTCGGTTCTCGCGTTTTTTTTTTCTCTCTTTCTCTCTTTCTATTTCTCTTTTTCTTTCTCTCTTCCTCTTTCTCTTTATTTCTTTCTCTTTATTTCTTTCTATTTCTCTTTATTTTTTTCTCTTTCTCTCTTTCTATTTCTCCTTTTCTTTCTCGTTTCCTCTTTCTCTTTATTTCTTTCTATTTCTCTTTATTTCTATCTCTCTTCCTCTTTCTCTTTATTTTTTTCTATCTCTCTTTTTCTTTCTCTCTTCCTCTTTCTGTTTAGATCTCTCTCTCTGTCTTTATTTCTATCTTTCTCTTTCGCTTTCTCTCTCTCTCTCTCTCTCTCTCTCTCTCTCTCTCTCTCTCTCTCTCTCTCTCTCTCTCTCTCTCTCTCTCTCTCTCTCTCTCTCTCTTTTAACGGAAATATGATAAAAGGAACAAGCGAGAGAAAGATAAACTAAGAAAGATAAGATAGGAAGAGCGAGAAAGGGCGAAAGAAGCGGAGGAAATGGAATCGAGGGAAAAGGAAGACAAAGTGAAACAAGAATAATGATAGAAGAAGAGGAAGAAGTAGAAGAAATTATTAAAGCAGATGAGAAGACGAAGAAGAAGAAGTAGAAAAGAGTTATATCAGAATAAGAAGCAGAAGAAGAAGAAGAAGATGATGACGATCTAGAAGCAGAAACAGCAGCATCAGTAGAAACAGCAGAACAGCAGTAGAAAGAGCAGAACAGTAGAAGGAGCAGAACATCAGTAGAAGAGGCAGAAGCAGAGCTGAAGGGGCAGAAACAGCAGTAGAAAGAACAGAGCAGAAGCAGCAGTAGAAAGAGCAAAATAGCATTAGAAACAGCAGAAGCAGAGCAGAAAAAGCAGCAGAAACAGCATTAGAAAGAGCGGAACAGCAGAAGCAGAAGGAACAGAAACAGCAGCAGAAGGAGCAGAACATCAGCAGAAGCAGAGCAGCAGTAAAAGGGGCAGCAGAAACAGAAAAAGCAGCAGAAGGAGCAGAGCAGCAGGAGCGCCTGCCTCCGCCGCGGGAGAGCAAAGACGGCGAATCGATAGCAGGGGAACTTGCAAGTGTGGCGCTAGCGAAAGAGAAACAGGAAATATACGTAGTGATTTTCGGTCCGTCCGTCCGACCTCCGCTCTCGGTCGCGTGTCCGTGTGCCGCCAGGGGGTCGCACGCTCGGTCTAGCCGTCCCTGCCTGCCGCTTACGCACGCACGCTCACGCTCCCACACGCCCACACGCCCATGGGGAACGGCGGAAGGAGGGATGGGATGGGTGGATGGGTGGGTGTTTAGATGTGGGGTGTTTGGGGGAGGTTTTTGTTGTTGTTGTTGTTGTAAGAATGGTTTTGTGGAGGATTCGTTGTAAGGGCGGATGTATGGATATATTGGACGTATGTCTTTAGGAACGGCGGGACGAAAATCACCTATGAGAACGCCCATACGAATGGCTAGGCGCAAGACCGCCCACACGAATGGCTAGGCGCAAGACCGCCCGCACGAACGGCTATGCGCAAGAACGCCCACACGATTACGCACATCCGATCGAACGAAAGAAGTCCTATACGAACGCCTTCACGAACGAATGAACGTTATGAATGCCTTTACAAATGCCTCTACACACACGAACGCACACACGAACGCAAGCATCCTGCAATGTTGGTCCTGTTGCTCGCGAATCTCCGTGTATTACGTTATTGGGTGTGCGTGCGTGCGTGCATTTTTTTTTTTTTTTTTGGGGGGGGGGGGGGCAAGGAAGTTCTTTGCAATGTTATTTACTTTATTTGTTTATTTATGTGTTGGTTTTTATTGACTTTTTTTCATTCGTAAGTCTGTGTTTTGTGCTTGTAAATATATGTAAATATGTTTCTTTATTTGGCTATCAGTTTCTTTTTCTCTCTCTAATATTCTTCTCTCTCTCTTTCTCTATCTCACTATCTCTCTCTTTCTTTCTCTTTCTCTTTCTTTCTCTTTCTCTCCATCACTCTCTCTCTCTCTCATCTTCCTCATCCTCTCCGCCGCCATTCTCTCTCTCTCACGCCCCTCTCCGCTCTTCCACGCACGCCCATCAGCCTCCCTCCGAGTCTACGCTGCTACGCGCCGCCCACACCTCTTGGAACGCACGCGCCCACCTCGCATCCCTCTCCCTGGCCCCGCCCTCGACGCCCGTGCCTTGCGCGGCTCTCTCTTTCTCTCTCTCTCTCTCGCTCGCTCTGTCTCTCTCTCTCACTCTCTCACTCGCTCTGTCTCTGTCTCTCTTTCTCTCTCACTCGCTCTGTCTATCTGTCTCTCTCTCTCTCTCTCTCTCTCTCTCTCTCTCTCTCTCTCTCTCTCTCTCTCTCTCTCTCTCTCTCTCTCTCTCTCTCTCTCTCTCTCTCTCGCTCACTCCTGTTTTAGGCCTACCGACGCCTAACGCCCAACGCCTCCTGAATTTGTTACTTGTCACGCCTATCGGAGAAATGTGTGTGTGTGTGTGTGTGTGTGTGTGTGTGTGTGTGTGTGTGTGTGTGTGTGTGTGTGTGTGTACGCGCCTGTGTGTATACGTTTGTTTCTAGACACAAATAAACACACACACTTCCATAGATGAACATAATTCATTACCACTTCCAGTAATACGCTTGTCTTCAGTGGCAGAAGAAATGAGTTATTACCAAATAAATATAACACCTTTCTAAAAAAAGACAAAAAAACAAAACAAAAACGGCGAACTCTGTTTATGGTGTTTGTCTCTTGTTTGGCAACACTTTGTTTGTGTTATTGATGGAGTATATGGTATGTGTTGATTATGGTACAAATATTATGTAATTGTTGTTGGTACTTCTGTAATCGGTTGTTTTGGGGGTATATATTGTTTATGTACTTTGTACCGTGCTGATAGTTTTATTATCGTTATGATTATTATTACTTTTATTATCGTTATCATTATTATTACTATTATTATCGTTATTATTATTATTATTACTGTTATTATCGTTATTATTATCATCATTATTGGTATTATTATTTATATTATTATTATCATTATTTTCATTATTATTACTATTACTACTACTACTACTGCTATTATTATCTTTGTTATTACTATTGGTAATATTACAACTACTATTAATATTTATCATACTTTTGTTATTATTATTATCATATATAACTACCCGAAAGTACAGTGAATTTTATAAGTATTGATTTAATATCATCACTATAAACATCTTTATTAACATAACATTTTATATGAAGTTATATTGATATTTTTTAATTTTGTTATTCTTATCCTTATGTATATGTTAATGATCATTAATATCACATTATTATCATTATTAATATCAGCTGTTTTTGTTTAGCAGTAGTGGTGGTGTCAACACTTTTGTAGTGATAGTAGTAGTAGTAGTAGTAGTAACAATAGTGAAATTGTATCTAATTTTGAGAAAAAAAAAATAGAATGTCACTGGAAAACCCTACATTAGAATAATCAAACTCATTGTATTACGCACGCATTTAATTACAACGTACTCACCCGCACACGCGCTCACACACACACACACGCGCGTGCGAGCAGAGCTTACACATGGGAGCTTACGCTAACACCAATTCGCTCAATGAATAGCTATCGGTCAATCTTAAATAATGGTCTTTAACTTAAGCTTTCAATCTGATAGGAATATCTCTATATATATATTTATTTATATATATATACATTGTTGGGGGAACAATCCGTTACGGTTAATTTATAAAATTGCTCTTATAGAAATGACTTAATCTACTCATTCGAAAAGTTTGTACGTTTTTTTTGTTTTTTTTCGTTGTTGTTGTTTTTTATTATCATTATTGTGGAGTCATTCATATAAATGATACTAGAGTCTCGTGTATGGATGAATTGCCTGGATTTGGTTGCAATGTGGACCGATTTATGAATGGGCGAGTTTGGCACCGTGTTTAGCGATATATGTATTTATATATTTACACTGTGATCGCTGTTAAAGCCTTGGCTATAAATACCATGTGTATTATGTATGTATGTGCTGTATATATACTGTACTATATACTGTGTATATATACTATATATATATATATATATATATATATATATATATATATATATATATATATATATATATACTATGTGACATTATAATATTATTCATATTATAAAAGTTATTTTTATCCATTGCTCTCTCTCTCTCTCTCTCTCTCTCTCTCTCTCTCTCTCTCTCTCTCTCTCTATATATATATATATATATATATATATATATATATATATATATACTCACTAATATAGATTGGCGGATAAGTAGTTTAAAGCAGACGAGAACATTAATATTAAATCTATATCGATTTGTTTTTCTTTGATTCATATCACACACACATACGCAAACTCTCTCTCTCTCTTCTCTCTCTTTTTTTCTTTCTTTCTTTCTCTCTCTCTTCTCTTCTCTCTTCTCTCTCTCTCTTCTCTCTTTCTCTCCCTCTCTCTCTCTTTCTCTCTTTCTCTCTCTCCCTCTCTCTTTCTCTATCTCTCTCTCTCTCTTTCTCTCTCTTCTCTCTCTCTCTCAAACGGATATAACGAAGCGGGGGATCCGTTTGAAATGAGTGTGTGTGTGGGGGGGGTGTCATTATGTCATGGGGTTAAGATATATATATGTTTTTGATATATGTGTTTGTTTGTATATACAGGATATGATGTATTTGTATGTATTTCGTTATTTCTCTCTCTCTCTCTCTCTCTCTCTCTCTCTCTCTCTCTCTCTCTCTCTCTCTCTCTCTCTCTCTCTCTCCATCTATCCATCTCCCTCTCCTTTTATACAAGTATTTATAGAGAGAGATAGACGGATGAATAGCTAGATAGATGAATAGATATATGAACGCATAAAGAATACCAGAACAATTGTTAATACTATCAAGTGAATATGATCGCCACCATAACTCACCAAAAACTCACCATAACTTACTATGAATACCGAAAATCATTACCCGGTGTTCATCACACTCGTTTTCATTCTCCTATCACCAAGAACGGTTTCTGCAATTGCTCTAATCATTACGAGTAAAATTATCCTTCAAACAAGAGCATACATGTGTTCGAGGATGCTGGTTGTAAATTATTTGAATTTATGGCTAAGCATCCTATATTTGTCTTAGGTGGGGGGGATGGGGGATGGGGGAAAGGGGAGGAGGGAGGGAGGGAGGGATGGGGAGAGGTTGGGGGAGAAGCGAGTGGGAGGGAATTGAGAGTCGGGAGAAAAAGAGGAAGTGGGATGGGTGAGGAGGAGGAGGAAGAAAGAGAAGAAAAGAAGGAGATGGGATCAAAAGAAGGAGAGAAAGAGAGTAAGAAGAAGCACAAGAGACGGAAGAAAAACTAAAAATAAAAAGAAAAATAAGAACTATATTTACGAGCATGTCCATCGGTAGGAGGTAATAACACATTTGACAAATAGCTCTATGTTTTTTGTTTTTTTTTCATTCCTGCCTATCCCTCCCCCCCCCCCTTTTTTCTTTCTCAATCCTCTTACTTTGCCCTCCGTCTATATATTTTTTTTTTTACTTCTTCTTAAACGCAAGACACAGAACGACTTAGAAAATCTTTCCGCTATTTCGAGAAACATGAACTTTGTAATGACAAGTGTTGGGAGGTAAAAGAATGGATGTTTATCACTATAATGAATGTGCGTGTGCTGTTTGGTGCGCTTGTGATTGTGTGTGTGTGTGTGCGTGTGTGTGTGTGTGTGTGTGTGTGCGCTTGTGACGGTGTGTGTGTGTGTTTTTCCTTTCTTGTTTTGTTGTGTTTTCTGTATTTTTTCGCAATGTTTTTTTTCTTTCTTTCTTTCTCTTTCTACTTTCTTGTTGTTTTTCTTATTATTATTATTATTCTGTCCTCCTCCTCCTCCTCCTTTCTTCGCCCCCTTCGTCTCTTCGTTGCCAAAGGAATAATGAACCCTGAACAGCTGTTTATTACTAAAGCAATAAGACAAAATGCGACCAAAGATTTTAACGAAAAAGCATAAAGAAAATGAAAAACTGGCAGACGAAGGAAATAGTATATATATATATATATATATATATATATATATATATATATATATATATATATATAATAGATAAAAAAAATAAAAGAGATAGGAAATAGACAGATAAACAGACAAACGAACAGATAAATGCAGGTAATCGAGAAGGCGATAAAAGAGAATAACTATTATCGGAAATATTTCCCTCTCGCCATCCTCTTCCTCTTATTTACACACTCACATACACATTTGCATACTTACATAAACATATATACACACACGCACACATACACACGCATACTCACACACACACACACTCAAACTCAAAGTCACACTCACAGTCACATTCACACTCACTCACACACACACACACACTTACGTGAACCCTTACACACTCACCCAAACACTTACACACACGTACATACATTAAAAACCCTCACCTTCTCCCCTCCCCCTGCCCCATCCCCTCCCCATCCCTCTCTCCACCTCCCCCCTCCCCCATCCCCATTCCCTCCCTCCCACCACCTCCCCTTGCCCCATCCCTCTCTCCCCCACCACCTCCCCAACCCCTCTCTCCCCCTCCCCATCCCTCCACCTCCCCAACCCCTCCCACCATCCCCTCCCTCCCACCTCCCACCACCTCCCCTTGCCCCTCCCCCTCCACCACCCCTCCCACCAACTCCCCCCTCCCCCTCCCCCATCATTTAAAGAGATTACAGCACGTAACTTCTGGCCAACTCTCTGATGGCCGAAGTACCAGCTTGGGCGCCTGCGAACCGCCTCCGAACCGGTGTTTTGCATGCATTAGGCTCTCTGGAACATGGTGCCGATGGATGGTCCGATGACATGTGTTCCCGACGGGCCGAGCGGCATGAATTTCTTCCGAGGTTTTCGATAATTTTTTTTTTTTTTTTAAACGTTTTTTTTAACGTTTTTTTTAACGTTTTCTTTCTTTCTTTCTTTTATTTTTCTTTTCTTTATTTTTATGTATTTCTTTTATTCATATATATTTATTTATTATTTTATATTTCGTTTATTTTTCTTGAAGCTTTATGCTATTCATTATTATCATTGCTATTTCATAACGATGAATAATTGATGAGTAGTTTTGTGTATGGACGTATGAGAGAGAGAGAGAGAGAGAGAGAGAGAGAGAGAGAGAGAGAGAGAGAGAGAGAGAGAGAGAGAGAGAGAGAGAGAAGCAGAGAAACAGAGACAGAGAAAGAGAGAGAGAGAGAGAAACAGAGATAGAGAGAGAGACAGAGAAACAGACATAGAGAGAGAGAGAGAGAGAAAGAGAGAGAGAGAGAGAGAAGCAGCATTGGCATGTTGCTGCTCCCGATAGCAAAGTCAATAAAGACGAAATTTAAGACAAACTCAATTGTATAATCGCCCTTAACGTGAACAAACAACCTAGCAAAGTTTTCAACGTTCCACCTCGAGTTTATTCAACCTTGTTTGCGAACTTTGTTAAAACTTTATTGATGGAATTGATACGGATTCGAATATATATATATATATATATATATATATATATATATATATATATATATATATATGTACATAATATATGTGTATGCATATCTATGCGCACACGTGTATGAGGAAATCGTCATTATTATCATCATTGATATTTTTTATTATTATCATTATTATTCCCTTATTCCTCAATTATCATGTAGTTATCTTTATCTTTGCGTTCTTTCTCTCTTTTTTTTATTCTATTTTCATTTTCTCTCTTAATTTCTCTATCTATCGATTTTTCTTTCCTTCACATTAGTCCGGAAGAAAGGAGAATTAATTGTTAATTTGGAAGAAGAAAAAAGTAATTCTAAGGAAAACTGACCTATGTTATGGAACACTTTTATGGGCTATTGAGTTTCCCAAAGAATGAGGAAGCATTTACGGAGGAGGAGGAGGAGGAGGAGGAGGAGGAGGAGGAGGAGGAGGAGGAGGAGGAGGAGGGGGGGGGGAGAAGGGAGGATAATAAGGAGTAGGAGGAGGAGGAATAGCGGAGGGAGAAAGTGGAGTAGATGGAGAGAAGGAGAATAAAGAGGAGGAAGAGGAAATTGAGATAAAAAGGGAGAAGAGGAGGATAGGGAGGATAGATAAAAATTAAAATTTTTCTGTATAAAAAAAAGGAAAATTATTTTTTGATAAGAAAAATAAATATTCAGAAGACAAGAACAACTTCACACACACACACACACACACAAAGACACACATGAAAATGAGGGTAATGAGAACCAGCAGGAGGCGGGGAAATGAGGGGTTCTGAGGGTGTCAGAAAACCTCTCCTCCCCCCACCCCCCAGCCCCATCCCCCTCCCCCCTTCCCCTCCTCCCACGCGAGAGCCCGAGGAAAGAACTTGATGGAAAAAGTTAGAGCGAGCCGGAGCGAGCGCCGTGTCATTTCAACACATTAGGTCTCTCTCATTGTCATCATTAATTTGCTCCCTGCAGAAGAAGAAGCCTGTTGTCAAGTTGCAAGTTTGGTACAAGTTGCAGATGGTCCGAGCGCCTCCCCCACCTCCTCCCCTTTTCCCTCCCCTTCTCCTCTCCTTACCATCTCCTTTCCTCCATCCTTCTCCTGCCATCACCTTCCCTCTATCCCCCTCCCCTCTCTTTCCCTCCATCTCCCTCCATCCTCTAAAAGCAAGCAACTTGTACGATAATTTGTTCGAAACCCGACAAATACTTTTCTTTGTGTCTTCGGCGTGTTCTTAGTTGCTTCCTTCGGCCACCAGAGGGCACTGGTGCGGCCGACGAGGAACGAAAATGGATCCGACACATTTTCGATGTTGTGATTTAAATTTTCATCTTTGTTTCTCTTTTCTTTAGTCGTGAGGGTATTATTCTTATTATTATTTGCATTATCCTGATTTCCCGTCTATGGGGATGGAAAGAGTAAAAGAAAGAATGCGAGAAAAAAAATGTTTCATAAAGATTCCTTTTTTTCCCCTCGCTTTTTTGTTATACTGCTTTGACGCACGAGAAAACTACAAAATGAGAACAACAATTTACCTCAATTATTCCCCTTGTTATCTCAACAACCCACCCCGCTCCGCTCTGACCTAGAGAACGAAAGACAAGCCGCGCTAATCCACCCTAATGCCGGTAAAACCCAAGGCCGCCATAACGTCGCTTGATTTCAACCGGTACTTAACAAACGGACTGAAACAAAAGCTATAACGAATGCCCGTAGCGAAATAGTGGACGCAGTTACCGGTTCGCCGCTTAATTGGCTCGTCGGTAAGTGTTGCAGTCCGTTGCATGGGTATGAGAAACAGGCATTATTGCTTTGGGCTTTTATATCTTCATTCGCGGCTGCGCATATGTTTTCGAAATGTGCCGTATGAGATTGGCGGCGGCCGGGAGTGTTATGCGCGGAAAATTGGGTTTTTTTCTCTGTTTCTCTCTCGCTCTGTCTTTCTCTCATTTTTCTTCTGTTTTGAAAATAGGAGAACATGTATTATTTGGGTTGGATTATGGTTTGCTGAAATTATTTTTTTTTCCATAAACGGTAATATTTAGTAGAATATTTATGCCTACTTTTGCCTTCACCAATATCTTTCCAGTCTACCGAAATCATTACAAATTAAGAATAGAAGAGTGAAGAAATTGAAAACAAATTACATAATCTTCACAAACAGATAAAAACAACAAAACAAAAACAAAATATCCACTAGCATTAATATCTTCATAATCCACTAACGCCATTTTTTTTCCTTTTCTCTTCCAACAGGCGCTTCGGGACCAAGTGCTCGGGTTGCTTGCAAGGAATCTCCCCCCAAGACCTCGTGAGGAAAGCACGGGACCGCGTCACACACACACACACACACACACACACACACACACACACACACACACACACACACACACACACACACACACACACACACACACACACACACATACACTAACACCTGTCCAATTCAATTCCATCTGTGCATTCTGTTATTAAAACTACAATCAATATCTTTACTGAATCGCTTTTATCAGAAATTCCTGATGTTAGTGTTTTGTTTTCACTCCTATGATGAATTGTGAAAATATTATTGTAATTATTATGAACATTTGTAATATAAAAATATACGCGAAAAGTCTTAATATTTATATCATCTCAAATATTACTATTTCTGCATTAACCAATATAATGTTTCAATAATCGCAAACGTGTCTTGATAATGGAATAAGCAAATATTGTGATAATGGAGATTACGATAATGATAATGATTATACAGATAATAAAATTTTACACAATGAAAAGAATAGTAATTGAAATCTTTTGTTAAAAAAAATATAATAATAATAATAACCAAAAATTTTTTTTGGCTTTAAACTGCACTACAACACAGACGAAAAATCTACCTTTTATCTCTTGAAATAACCTGAACACAAACATAAATATATTTATATCAAAACAGGGGTAAATATTTAATAATGAGTCATGGTATAATGTGAAACAACAGTAATGATAAAAATGATGATAATAGTAATGATGATAATTATAATCTGTAATGGTAACAATAATGATAACAATAATAATAATGATAATGAAAATAATAATAATAATGATGATAATAATAATAACAATGGTAAGGACGATAATAATGATAACGATAATAATAACAATGATAATGATAGTAATACTGATGATAATAGTGATAATAATAATTATGATAATGATAATAATAATGATAATAATGATATCAAAGATAACGATAATATCAATAATGATACTACTACTACAACTACTACTATTTATACTTCTATTTCATCGAACAACAATAATAATATTGATAACAACAACAACCTCTTTCCCTTAGAAACGACAACCACAACTGACAGAAAAAAAAACTAAAAACCTTCCCCCTTTTTCCCTCAGGCGCTTCGGGACCAACAAAACAAAAACAAAACAACAAAACAAAAAACAAAAAATCCACTAGCATATATATCTTCATAATCCACTAACGCCATTTTTTTCCCCCCTTTCTCTTCCAACAGGCGCTTCGGAACCAACAAAACAAAAACAAAACAACAAAACAAAAACAAAAAACAAAAAAATCCACAAGCATTCATATCTTCATAATCCACTAACGCCATTTTTTTCCCCTTTTCTCTTCCAACAGGCGCTTCGAGACCAACAAAACAACAAAACAAAAAACAAAAAACAAAAAAAATCCACTAGCATTCATATCATCATAATCCACTAACGCCATTTTGTTTTCCTTTTCTCTTCCAACAGGCGCTTCGGGACCAAGTGCTCGGGTTGCTTGCAAGGAATCTCCCCCCAAGACCTCGTGAGGAAAGCACGGGACCGCGTCTTCCACCTCAAATGCTTCACGTGCTGTGTCTGCCGCAAGCAACTGTCCACCGGCGAAGAACTGTATGTGCTTGAGGAGAACAAATTTGTTTGTAAGCAGGACTACATGAGCGGGAAACTTACAGGTGAGGAGGGTGGAAGTACCGGCTTAGGTTAGGAGAGTAAAATAACGTACGTAAAATGTGTGATATATCTATGTACATATATTTTTTTTTTTTTTTTTTGGGGGGGTGTCTTGTGCGATATATGTATGTTTTTTTTTAAGGGTATCACATTATTATTATTATTTCTTTTAAGTGTGTGTGAAATTTTAGGGTGGTCTAAGTGGTGGGGATATTATGCATTTTTTACGCTACCTGGTTTACGGTGGAATAGTTAAACCGGAAAGATGTCATTATCCGAGGCATATATTATCCTCAATAGGAGGGGGGTGATAAGAGCGTGTGACATATTCACCAAAGAATTCAAATTTTACGGCGGAAGGATCTGTGAAAATAGGAAAACATGAGGGGGGAAAATGGAGACAACGAAAAGCGTATCTTATCATTGTCATCATTATCAATATTATCAATTGCTCTAACTACTACTATTGCTATTATCAATTACATCATCCTAGACATTGTCACCTTAGAAAAAAAAGAAAAAGAAAACGGAATTCGCAGCTCATTTGTTTCCCCTTTTTTCCCGCCAAAAGTCGACCCATACGTCATGTCCGACGAAGAGGAAGAAATCGAATCCATGGACACCGGCGACACTTCCCTCACTTCTCCGGGCTCTGACAACACCACACTCCACGCCCCCAACACGCCCGCGACTCCCGCCACGCCCTCAGCGCCGCCCACCACAGATCTCGAGAAGGCATCGAGTGTGAATTCACGAGACGAAGCCGAAGACGAAGACGAAGTGCTCGAAGGCGAGAATAAGGACGACGACAGACGGGTGAGTTTGCGACGCCATTTTGTTGATTTTCGCGATGACTTTGGAATATATTTGTTATGATTTTTTTGTTGTCGAGATAATTCTTATCATCATTATATATATACCATCACCATATATATCATTAATGATAATTATCATAACTGCCATTATCATTGTCATAATTAACATTATTATTACTATCGCCATCACCATCACCATCACAAACCACCCTCACCACCATCAACAACCACCATAAACCACCATAAACATACACACAAACACCCTCACTCACAAAACTAAACTAACCTATTCCCCCCCTTCTTCTTCCCCCCTCCTCCTCTTCCTCCTCCTCCACCTCCTCCTCCTCCACCTCCTCCACCTCTTCGGCCCCCCCTCCCCCCCCGATAGTCCGGCGAAGAGGAAAAGGGAGCCAACAAGCGCCGAGGTCCACGCACAACTATCAAAGCCAAGCAACTGGAGATCTTGAAGAATGCTTTCAACAAAACACCCAAGCCCACACGCCACATCCGGGAACAGCTGGCTAAGGAGACAGGATTACCCATGAGAGTCATACAGGTAAGATTGACTTTTGTTGTTGTTGTTGTTGTTGTAGTTCGGGTTGCTTTGGGGGGTGGGGGGTAGGTGGGGGTTGTTGTTGTTGCTGTTTTATTGCTGTTGTTATTGTTGTTGTCTGGATTATTATTATTACTTTTATTATTATTGTTGTTGTTATTATTATTATTATTATCCTTGTTATTATTATTATTATTATTATTATTATCATCATTATCATCATCATCATCTTTGTTATCATTTTTGTTATTACTATTATTATTATCCTTATTATTATTATTATTATTATTATTATTATTATTATCATCATCATCATCATTATCATCGTTATCATTATCATTATTATCATTATTATCAGTTATTGTTATCTTTATTATTATCATTTTTATTATCATTATTATCAGTTATTATTATTATCATCATTATCATAATTATTGTTATCATCTTCGGCATGTTGCAATTACTATATTTTCATTCTTAATTTTGAAACGATGATTAGTAAGAATTTTGCAATTAGTAACCCCATTTGCTTCCCCTTTCCCGATCTAAAAGAATTCCTTATTACTTAATCGCCAGTGAGATTAAACCAGTTAATTGGAAGAATAGAAAAACAAACAAACAAACAAAAATTATGATATCGGTTCTTTCATCTTTCTTTTCACAAAGTCTTTGTGTAGATTTTTTTTTTCCTCTTTCTCTTTCTTTCTCTCTTTCTCTCTCTCTTTCTCTCTCTTTCCCCCTTTCTCTCTTTGTCTTCTTCTTTTTATCTCTCTCTCTCTCTATCTATCTATCTATCTATCTATCTATCTCTCTTTCCTCTTTATCTTTCTTTCACTCTTTCTCCCTCTCTTTCTCTCATTCTCTCTATATTTAAAGTAAGCTATTCTGTCTCTCTTTTTATTTAAATTGTCTTTTTATACAACGCATGACCGTGAAATGCGCGCTTCATGCTTTGGTTCATGCAATGATGCTCGGAAGGAGAGGGAGAGAGGAAGAGAGGGAGGAAGAGATAGAAAGAAAGGGAGAAGGAGATATGGAGAGAGAGAGAGATGGGGAGGAGAGGGACAGAAAGCGAGAGAGGGAGAGAGGAAGAGAGGGAGGAAGAGATAGAGAGATGGGGAGGAGAGGGACAGAAAGAGAGAGAGAGAGAGGGGAGAGAGAGAGTTAGATAGATATATAGGAAGAGAGAGAGAGAAATAGAGACAAAGTCAAAGATTAAGAGAGAGAGAGAGAGAGAGAGAGGGACAGACAGAGCGAAAGAGAGAACAAGGAAACAGAAATGAAACGAGACGAGAAAAGATCATCCCCCCCTCACCCCTACCTACTCCCCCACCCCCACCCCCACCCCCACCCACGCCCCATCTCTGTCTCTCCCTCTCTCTTTCCCTCTTAATTAAGCGATAGGGAAGTATGTAGTGTGACAGAATGAAGGGGAAGGGATGAGAGGAGGAGGAGGAGGGGGGGGAGGGGGGTCATGAACGTGTCACGGTATTCCCCAAGTCAAAGTGGCATGACGAACAAGCCGTCGCCGACAGCTGGTGACACCGTGACAGCTGGTGACACCGTGACAGCTGGTGACAGAGTGATAGCTGGCGACACCGCTGGGCAGACGGGAGAGGAGAGAGGTAGATAGATAGATAGATGGAGAGGTAGATAAGTCAATAGATAAAAAGATAGAGGTATAGATAGAGAGAGAGAGCGGGAGAGAGAGAGATATAGATACAGAAAGAACAAGAGAGAAAGAGAAACAGAAAATGAAATGGATTGACAAATAGATAGACCTCCCCCCCCCCCCCCAAAAAAAAAAAAAGACAGACAAACAGAGACAAAGATAGACCCATGCGACGACAGCCCCCCCCCCCCTCTCCCCCTCTCCCCCCCTCCAAAAAAAGCCGGCTAACGCGCATATAAAACACACAGAAGTAATAAGATGTGGCGAACGGGGGTAATTTTTAGAAAGAGAACTACCCCCTTCCCCCTCTCCCCCTCCCCTCTCCACCCTTCCCCCCTCATCCCCCGTCCCTCTTCCCTCTTCCCCTTCCAAAAAAAGAAGAAAAAAAAAGAATGGGGGAAAAATGGAATTTTGAAAAAAAAGTTGAATCAAAGACAAGCCGAGGAAGATGGTTGAGAATGGGAGACTCCATCTTGGTTTTAGCTCTTTCGCTCTCTCTCGCTCATTCTCTTTCTCTCTCTCTTTTTCTCTCTTTCTCTCTCTCGCTCTTTCTCTCTCTCTCTCTCTCTCTCTCTCTCTCTTTCTCTCTCTCTCTCTCTCACTGACTCACTTCCTCTACCTCTTCTTCTCTTTCTACTTCTATTTCTTCTTTTTCTTCTTTTCCTCCTCTTCCTCCTCCTCTACCAACTCCTTCTTTTCTTCTTCCTCCTCCTCCTCCCCCTCCCCCCTCCTCCTCCTCCTCCTCCTCCTCCCCTTCTTCCTCCTCTTCTCCCTCCACCACCACGACCACCTCCACCTCCTCCTCCCCCTCCTCCCGCTCCTCCACCTCCTCCTCCTCCTCCCCCTCCTCCTCCTCTTCCTCCTTCTCCTACCCCCCCCCCCCCCCTCCGCATACCACAATCAACATTGGAATCCAAGATGCGTGGATTAGCTGTCACCAACCCAAGCGAGATGGTGTTACACCGCAAACGAAGATAGCTTCTAGCTCGCTCTCTCGCTCTCTCTCGCTCTCTCTCTTTCGCTCGCTCGCTCTCTCTGAATCCCGCGATAGCCTAGCGAGCTCTGCTAACAATTAGCGCTCTCTGCTAACGAGAGTACTTAGTGGGTAATGGGGGTGTGTGTGTTTGTGTGTGGGGGGGTGGGGGGGGGCTTTGTTGCTTGTTTTGTCTGTCTCTGTCTCTCTCTTTCTCTCTTTCCTTTTCCCTCCTTCCTCTTTCTCCTCACACTCTTTCTTCTCCTTCCCTCTCTCTTTTCCTCCTCCTCCCCTTTTCGTCTCTTCTTCCTCTTCCCCTTCCTCCTCCTTCCCTCTCCCCTTTTCCTCATCCTTCCCTTCCCCCTCTTCCTCCTCCCCTTCCCCCTCTTCCTCCTCCTTCCCTCCCCCTCTTCCTCCTCCTTCCCTCCCCCCTCTTCCTCCATCTCTCTCCCCTTTTCCTCCCTTTCCCTCGTTAGTTAGTTCTCCTGAGTGTTATAATTTTACGAGTTGTAAGACGAGGAACAAAGAATCCTCTAGTGTTTGTATTTTTCTGTTTTTGCCTTTGAATTAATTAATTTAATGGATAAAAAAAAATAAAAGAAAATAAGCGCGCGTGCTTCTCCTCCCCTTTCCCCCGCCCTCCCCCCTCCCCTCCCCCCCGAACTATTTCGAGTAGCGCGCTTCGCTTACATTCAGCGCTTCCCGCTAACGAGTCCAAGATGGCGCTGGCGGTGTTATTGTCGTCCTTGTCGCTGTTGTTCGCGTTTTCTCCTTGCCGGCACGGTTTTTTCTCGGCACGCCCGCTGTCGTCTGTCTGCCGCCCGTGCCCCCCGTCAGAGCCACTTACCGAAATAGTCTCGTTTTAAAGCGATCAAGTGCAAATTTGTCCCAAGTCGGCAGATGGAGCTGGCCATGTTTTCCCGGGTCGTTTAGCGGAGATGAAGTAGCGTTTTTTTGCTCCCATTAACAAGGAGGGGAGAGATGTGCACGGTGTTAGTGTGTGTGTGTGTGTGTGTCTCTTTTCCCCTCTCTTTCCTTTCATACGTTCTTCCTTTATTAGGGTGGTGGGAGGAGAATTAGAACGAGAAGGAAGAGGAGGAGGAGGAAGAAGAAGAAGAAAAAATTGGAGCGTTTTCGATTTTGATTTCTTCTTCTTTCTCTTATTATCTGTCTTCCTTCTTCCCTTCCCCTTCTTCTTTGTTCTCTTTACCTCCTTCGTTCCTTTTACTTTTCTAATTTTATTACTGTCCTGCTAACCCACCTTGTCTTAGGTGTGACGTCTGTAAACCCGTGCGTGGAGTCACTATGTCATTTTATTTTAGTATTTTAGCCTCCTTATTCTCATCTTCAATTCTTTTATTTTGACTTTTCTCGGGTTTTTAGCTATTCATTTATTTTTCAACTTTTTTCATTCTTTTTCTTTTCCTTATTCACGTCTTTCTCGTCACTTCCCTTTCCTTCAGTCTTTCCCTCTTATTTCCCTTGGCACTTATCTGACCTTCCTCTCTCCCTCTTTCCTCATTTTGATTTTCTGTCTCTCCCTTCCTTTTCTTTCCCCTCTTTTCCCCCCTCCCTCCCACTTTCCCCTCCTTCCTTCCCTCCCGCTTTCCCTTCCTCCTCTCCGTCCCACTTCCCTCTCCTTTTTCTCTCTTCCCATCTCCTCCCCTCCCCTTCCCTCAACATCCATCTCCCCTTCCCTCCCTCCCTCCTCCCCTCCATCTCCCCTTCCCTCCCTCCTCCCCTCCCTTCCCCCCCCCCCTTTCAGCATAGGCAATGAACGATTATCAAACTCCGAAGCTCAGCTCACCACAGGCCATCTGTTGCTGCATCGTGCAATGTTGACCATCCAGCGTGCAACATGGGGATGGTGGTAGACTATTAATCAATTATCAATCTTGCAGGGTCTAGCGGTATTCGATGGAGAGGGGGTGGGGGGAAGGAAGGGGGTGTGGGGTGGTTTGGGGGGGATGGGGTGCCAGAAAGTGCCAACGGTTGGGTTTCTGGGTTGGCACTCTGGATGTAACCGGGAGGAGGAGATGTAGGTCCTATTCATGTTTTTATTTTTATTTTGATTATTATTATTGTTATTGTTATTGTTGTTATTATTGTTATTATTATTATTATTGTTATTATTGTTGTTGTTGTTATTATTATTATTATTATCGTTATCATTATCATTATTATTATTATAAGGTTTGTGTTTTACCTCCTTTGTTTCTGTGCGGGATTATTTTCGTGATTGTGCGAAGGAGATAGAAGTCTAGGGAGTTCACACGCCCACAATCACAAACGAGCACTCTTTGCCACAAGACACACACACACACACACACACACACACACACACACATCCACACACATACATCCACACATCCACAGAGCCGAATAGCCTTCACATATAGCCCAGTGTATCACACAAGTTGTCTATATACAAATGTAAATCATCTGTTTCTCCCTCCACACTAATATCAAAAGAACCCGCTGTTAAGCCACTTTGATGTGTTTACACTCGAGACACCTTACATAACTCCTTGGACTATCGTGGGCTATCGGAGGCTATCGGAGGCTATCGGATATCCCAGCTCCTCTTTAACGTGTGTTTCTTTTCTTTTTTCTTTTTTCTTTTTCTTTTTCGTTGTTAGATCTTGTCTTTTCGTTTGGGTTTGTGTGTTTGTAGTTTTTATGGTGTGTGTGTGTTTTTTTGTGTGTTTTTTCTTTTCTTTTCTTTGTGTACTACTTTTTTGATCGATGTGAGTTTTGTGTGTGTGTGTGTGTGTGTGTGTGTCTGGATCTGTTATGTTAGCGTGCGTGTGTATGTGCGTATGTTCACGGCCATGTGCGTATGGATGTGTTTACATGTTGCTCACGTGTGTCCGAAGTGCGTATGAGAAAATGCTTGTACGTACATATACTTCCGTGCGCATGGACACAGAATAGCCTAAAGTAGCCCTTAATAGATCCCTGTGCGTACGTATGTACATAGAGTAGCCTAAAGTAGCCCTTGATAGATAGATCCCCATGCGTACGTGTCGCCCCGTGCGTGAGCGTGGGCGCGTCCCCAGACAGCCGGGGCTGGTCGGATAATCGAGCAAATTGTCTCCCCGGCCGAAGCGACTCATTGGTCCAATTACCAACCAATCAGGGATCAGATGACTCGGCGTCTGGGCCTAACGACCCTGAAGGTCACACAACAGGTCACCGTCGGCTTGCACGACCCGCTACACGTATTGCAACATCGCTGCCTTCGCTAATGACTTCTCGCAGCTGGTCGTTGTTGATGTGTCACCGTCGCATAGGAGTTGGTTGATGCTGTTGCTCCTGTTGCTTTGCCGTTGCTTTGCTGTTGCACGGAATGTTGGTCTCTATCTCTTTCTCTCTTTCTCTTTCTGTTTCTCTGTTTCTCTGTCTCTCTCTCTCTCTCTCTCTCTCTCTCTCTCTCTCTCTCTCTCTCTCTCTCTCTCTCTCTCTCGTTCTCTCTCTCTCTCTCTCTCTCTGCTGTTTTTGATGCTTCTGTTGTTGCTAACTAAGATATTGGACTATGTTGCAGCCATTGTTGCAGATACTAACAATACTCCTCTTTCTTGTCTATCATGGCTACAACAACAACAACAACAACTACTACTACTACTACTACTACTACTGCTACTACTACTACTAATACTGCTACTACTACTAATACTCTGCTTCTACTTCATGGGCTTCTACTACCACTATTGCGACTATAGCTGTTATCACCACCACAACAACAGCAAAACCGTTAACAAGCCAAGTGTCCCAAGAGCAACAGTCAAAACGAAACGTGAATGAGTGTGTTAGCGAGTGCGTTTCCGAGCGAGTGAGTTTGAGTGCGTGAGTCAAGCGAGCAAGTGATCTAGTGAACGAGATTTGAGTGACTTGAGTGCGTTAGCGAGTGAGTTGAGTGCGTTAGCGAGCGAGTTCAGTGTGTGAGTGTGAGTGCGTTAGCGAGCGAGTGGATCTCAGTGCATGAGTCTAGCAAGCGAGTGATCAAGCAAAGGAGATAGAGTGCAATTAGCGAGCGAGTGAGTGAGGGAGTGAATTAGAGTGCGTGAGTGCAATGAGCGAGTGAGTGAATTAGAGTGCGTGAGTGCAATTAGCGAGCGAGTGAGTGAGTGCAATTAGCGAGCGAGTGAGGGAGTGAATTAGAGTGCGGTGAGTGCAATTAGATAGCGAGTGAGTGAGTGAATTAGAGTGCGTGAGTCCAATTACCGAGCGAGTAAGTGAGTGCATTAGAGTGCGTGAGTGCGTTAGCGAGCGCTATCTCGGGCGCGTGTCGAGGCAGTACTTGCGATCCACCGCAGCCAGCCACTCTTACGTCAGCAGGCCTGAAGCGATGACCCGTGCAACTTGCAAGATGACCAGACTGCAATAAATATTTTCAAGGAGGTCACGGTGCGGGCTTGTGTGGAGGGAGGGGGGTGAGGGGGGAAGGGACAGGGAGAGAGAGAGAGGGAGGGAGGGGGAGGGGGGGAGGGAAGGGGTGGTTGTCCGAAGTGCTGACCGTGGCGACTTCTGAAGGGGAGAGGGGGAGAGGAAGGAGGATGGGGGTGGGGGGGAGGTTGTGGGGGTTAGAGGGGTTAAGGAAGGGGATGTGGATAAGGATGTGAGAGGAGGAAAGAGGGAAGGGGAGAAAGAGAGGGAGGGAGAGAGAGAGAGAGACGGAGAGGGAGAAAGAGAAAGGAAGAATATAAATCAGAAAATAAAATAGCCCAGTCGGAAAAAAAAACGCGCTTCCCCTACACACAAACAACAATAACAATAACAAACAAACAAAACGGAAAAAAATAACCCTTGAAAAGACAAAGACAAAGAACTGAACTGAACACACTGAAGCAACGATCAACACTGAAGCGAAACAATAATTGCTTCAGAAGTTGCTTCAGATCTCAGTCTTCCGTTGATGGCGTGCTCGAAGCGTGGCCAATTGAATAACACACTTTTCTTCTCTGAGCTCCTCCTCTTTCCTCTTCTTCTTCTCTTCCTTCTTCTCTTCTTTCTCTTTCTTCTCTTTCTCTTTCTCCGATCTTCTGCTTCTTCTCCTCCTTCTTCTCGTTCTCCTTCTTCTTCTCTTGATTTTGTTCTTGTTATTCTTTTTTCTCCTTTTCGTCTTCTGTTTTTTGTTTGTTAGTTTTTGTTATTATTGTTGTTGTTCCCTTTCTTTTTCTTCAACTGTATTTTTTATTATTATCTTGTGTTTTCCTTAGTGGTCGATTCTAATTTATATTTTGTTATCGTTTTTTGTTTTTGTTCCTTTTTGTTCCATCCTTTAATTCACTTCCCCCTTCCTCTCCCCTCTCTTTCCCCCCTTTAGACTCATTCTTCCCCCACCCCACTCCCACACCCACCCACCCCCCACCCACTCCCAAACCCTCTTGCTCTCTCGACTTCATCAATACCCCCTCCCTCGCTACCCCTACCCCTACCCCTCTCTCCACAAGCCCCTTACCCCCACAAGCCCCTGACCCCCTTCCACCCCCTCCCACCCCCCCCAAGGGCCCGAACCGAGCAACCGGCAGGCTTGTTGACGTGTCGCTTCGGGCTATGTTGACACAAACACGTGGGTCTTGCTGCGTAAGACTGTTTTGACTTCTACAAGGGCAGTTGGCTATTAATTGTATTTTTCGAAATTGTGGCGTAACGGGTTGGAGTGGTTGGGGGTGGGTGAGGGTGGGTGGGGGTGAGGGGTGGGTGGGGGTTGGTGAGGGGGTGAGGGGGTGATGGGAGGGGGTAATAGAGTGGTATAGGAAGGGGAAGGGGAGAGATGGGTAAGGGGTGGGGGTGGGAAAGGGTGGGGTGGGAAGGGTAGATGAGAGAAAAGAGAAAAAGAAGAGAAAATTAAATAGCTAAATAGACAGAAAAAAAGAGAGCCAAAGAAAAGAAAGAAAGAAAGAAAGGAGAGAGAGAGAGAGAGAGAGAAGGGGAAAAAAAGGAATTCTCGTCACAGGTTCATTGTTACAAAATCTTATTTCAGCTAATGGTCGAACATAGACATAATACGCGTGCCAGTATCACACATGGCTGTTTCGTGTGCGTGCGTGTGTGTGTGTGCGTGTGTGTGTGTGTGTGTGTATGTGTGTGTGCGTGTGTGTGTGTGTGTGTGTGTGTGTGTGTGTGTGTGTGTGTGTGTGTGTGTGTGTGTGTGTGTGTGTGTGTGTGTATGTGTGTGTGTGTGTGTGTGTTTTGTGTGTGTATGTGTTACGTCTATATATGTGTGTGCGTGTTTTTTTTTCTCTCTCTCTGTTGTTATCTTGTGTGTGCTTTTTTTTTCTTTTTTCTTTAACTTTTTTTTTCTTCTCTGTCTCACTGGTGTGTGCGTACGTGTGTGTATGCGTTC
>BOPN01000008.1:27500-32500 GCA_017312705.2 Penaeus japonicus | reverse complement strand
TCCCGGCGATGTTCCGTGGCTTCTCCAGTAGCCCGGGATACTATTTTATTTTCGTTTTTTTGTTTGTTTTTTTATATGATTTTTTTGGTCTATGCGTTGGATTTTTTTTTTTACTGATGTTGTAAGGAAGATTTTATATAGATTTTCGTTTTTTCTTTTTTTTCTTTCTTTTGATTTGTTTCATTTTTTATTTTTATTATTTTCTTTCTCTCTTCATGAGAGAGAGAGAGAGAGAGAGAGAGAGAGAGGAAGAGAGAAAGAAAGAGAGAAAGAGAAAGAAAGAAAGAAAGAGAGAAAACGAAAGAAATAAAGGCAAACAGATAGAGACAGAGACAGACAAACAAAACAAAACAAAACACACAGACACACACACACAGACAAACAGACAGAACATAAATAAAAAATGAGAGACAGAGAACGAGAAAGAGGCAGAGAGAGAGACAGAGAACGGGAAAGATCACTATATATTTTTATGGTATCGGCTCTTCCCTTGGGCAAGCAGACCGAAGGGTGGGATAGACTGTAAAGGGTGAGGGGGAGGGGGAGGGGGGAGGGTGGAAGGGGGGAGGGGGGGCAAGGGGCAAATAAAGGGTGTCAGTGAGTGTGACCCTTAAAGATACAATGACACTTCTTTTTTTTTTTTCTTTTTTTTTTTGATGGTGATGATGGTGATGGTGATGGGGTGTTGGGGCTCGAGTTGCCAGTTTGGTGTTTTCCGTGATTTTTTTTACATATATTGCATTAATATACATACATACACACACATACACACAAACACACACACACACACACACATATATGCGTATATGTCTGTGCGTGTGTTTATAGATATGTATGTATGTACGTATGTACGTATATATGTATGTATGTATGTATGTATGTATGTATGTATACAATAAATGCAAACGCGCAACACCTGTGGAAGGGAAAGCTTGATACCGGCAGGTGTGAGGGCGGGGTTGTGTGTGTGCGCGTGTGTGTACGTGTTTATGTACGTGTGTGTGTGTGTGTGTGTGTGCGTGTGTGTGTGTGTGTGTGTGTGTGTGTGTGTGTGTACATTTGTTTACATCTGTATGAATACGCATTGGTTTTCTTATGTATTCCTGCATGTACGTTTGTATATGTATGCGTGCGTGTGTGTGCGTGCGTGCGTGCGTGTGCGTGTGTGACGGGCGGTGGTGTAAGTGACGGGCGGTTCATACATTAGTGACGGGAAGTCTGACGCGTGACGGTTTGACTGACAGGCCTTGTCAGCTGCCTCCGCCTCCCTCCCCCAACCCACCCACCCACCCACTCCCCCTTCCCGCGCATTCACTATCCCCCCCCCACACCCCATCCTTCCCCCTAACCTGTATCTACTGCTTACCTGCTCCCCCCCTCCCCCTCCTCTCCCCTCCCCTCCCACCTTTCCTCTTCCCTTCCCTCCTCCTCCCCCTCTCTTCCCCTCCCCTTCCTCTCCCCTCCCCTCCCACCTTCCCTCTTCCCCCTCTCTTCCCTCTCTCTTCCCCTCCTTTCCCCCTCCCCTCCCCCTCCCCCCTCCCCCTCCCCCTCCCCTTGTCTAGCCGTTCCGTACACAAAGATATCTGTTAATGCGTGTGCGTATTATGTATGACTTGTAGACGTACTTACACAGGTGTACATATGTCTATCTATCTATCTATCTATTACTTCATATGAATGACGCCCAGTTGTGCCCTTCCCCCCCAGAAAAAAGGGGGAAATAATGAGGGAAAGAAAGAATTTCTTCACAAAAAAAAGGGAAAGAAAGAGAGAAAGACAGATTTTTTTCCCCCTATTTCATTTCATACGTTTATTAATTGTGTGCACATTCTTTGTACTACATGTACGTATAAGTCATAAGTGTACACGTACGCAGTCATACTTACCGTACTGTTGATAGCAAGACTTATTCCTCTTTCGCGCAATTGCACATGTGTTCGTGTACACTTGCAGAGGTACACAGGGCGACAAACCAATGATTATTAGTTCCGTCGCTCTCTTTCTCTCGCTCTCTTTCTCTCGCTTGCTCTCTCTCTTTCTTGTTCTCTCTCTCTCGCTCTCTTATTCTCGCTTGCTCTCTCTCTCTCTCTCTTGCTCTCGCTCTCTTTCTCTCTTTCTCTTTCTCTCTTTCTCGTTGATATTCTCTTTCTCGATGATATTCTCTCTATTTCTTTTTATCTTTTTCTTTCTCGCTCATACTTTCTCTCTCTCTCTCTCTCTCTCTCTCTCTCTCTCTCTTCTGTATTTTATTTAAACACTATATTTGCATATACATCTCGTTCCATTGTTTATCAGATCAACGGAAAAGCAATTAAAAAGGAATAACAAAATAAATGAATAAATAAATGAATAATATATATATATATATATATATATGTGTGTGTGTGTGTGTGTGTGTGTGTGTGTGTGTGTGTGTGTGTGTGTGTGTGTGTGTGTGTGTGTGTGTGTGTGTGTGTGTGTGTATGTGTATATATATATCATCTTTCTCTTTCTTTTCTCCTCTTCCCATCCTCCCCAACTCCCCTCCCCAACTCCCACTCCCCTCCCCAACTCCCACCCTCTCCTCCACTTTGCAGTTAATAACACGTGACACCCCACTATCCCTTACCCCCCCCTCCCTCCCTCCACCAGACAGATGCACAAGGAGAGGGGAGGGGGGGAGGGGGGAGGGGGAGATAGCTTGTCACGCCATCTAGAAAAATCAGCTTTCGTGACATCTTGATTATATGCAAATGAAGGAGTGGGGATGACTGAAATGAGATAGATAGCGAGAGAGAGAAAGAGAGCACGAGAGAGAGAGAGAGAGAGAGAGAGAGAGAGAGAGAGAGAGAGAGAGAGAGAGAGAGAGAGAGAGAGAGAGAGAGAGAGAGAGAGAGAAGGAAAGAAATAGAGAGAAAGAGAGAGGGAAAGAGAGATATAGAAGAGAAAGAAGGAAAGAAATAGAGAGAAAGAGAGAGGGAAAGAGAGAAAGAGAGAGGGAAAGAGAGCACGAGAGCGACAGAGAGAGAGAGAGAGAGACCGAGAGTTAGAGAGAGAGAGAGAAGAAAGAAGGAAAGAAATAGAGAGAAAGAGAGAGGGAAAGAGAGCACGAACGCGACATAGAAAGAGAAAAAGAGAAAGAGAGATAGAAAATAAATCCGATAATGTATCCAATCGTTTTATGCATCTCCACCCTGATACAGTCACTCTGTTCTGTTAAACTTATCACTCTTTATGACATTATCTTTTATACAAGTCATTTACAAAGCAAATTGTTGAAGGTCCGAATAAAGAGAGACAAAGATGGAAACCTTTTTTTTTTAATTCTCTTCATTAACAAAAGGAGAGAGAAGGCAGATGTTATTCATTTGTTTTGTTTTTTGTTTTGTTGTGAATATCTATTTTCATTTATTTATTTTTATTATTTTTTTCGAATTTCCATTTGTGAAGGTTGGGGTGGATAGGTTGGGTGGTAGGGGGGTAGGGGAGGTCAGGGAGGGGTACTAGAGTGTAGGGTGAGGTAGGGTAGGATGGGGGTGGTAGAGGGAGAGGGAGAGGAAAGGGGAGGGGGAGGGGGGGAGGGTTATGTTGTCGACGTGTTGAAACATCACCCTAGCGTGACCCAGCGTGGGAAGGGGTAGGGGGGATGGGGTGAGGAGGGGGATGTCGGGAGGAGGAGAGGGGAGGGGAGGGGAGGGAAAGGAAGGGTTGGGGTTGTATGGGTGTATGGGGGAGGGGGGGTGAAGGGAAGGGGAGGGGGAGGGGGAGGATGGGTTTAAGGTTTGGGTAGAAAGACAACCTTTATCTCCCTCCCTCCCCCCTCCCCCTCCCCCTCCCCCCTACCTTCCCTCCCTCCTCTCGATCCTCTCCCTTACCTCTATCTCCCCCCTCCCCCCCCATGCTGTGACCCCAACCGCATGGTCTAAAAACCCTTCGTTTCCATTTCTTTCTGGAAGATTCTCTCTCTCTCTCTCTCTCTCTTTCTCTCTGTCTCTCTCTCTCTCTCTCTCTCTCTCTCTCTCTCTCTCTCTCTCTCTCTCTCTCTCTCTCTCTCTCTCTCTCTCTCTCTCTCTCTCTCTTGCTCTCGCTCTCTCGCTCTCTGTCTCATTTTCTCTCTCTCTCTCTCTCTCTCTCTCTCTCTCTCTCTCTCTCTCTCTCTCTCTCTCTCTCTCTCTCTCTCTCTCTCTCTCTCTCTCTCTCTCTCTCTGTCTCTCTCTCTCTCTCTCTCCATCTATCTATTCATCCTTCTATCGATCTATCTGTCTATCCATCTATCTATTTATCTATTAATCTATCTATCTATTCATCTATCTATCTATTTATCTATCTATCTATCTATCACACATCGAGCATTTTTGCTAAACCGGTTTTGTTGTGACTTTTTTTTTTGCGGCGAAGAGTGAGGGGATGGGGGGAGGAGGGGGGGTAGGAGGGGGAGGGAGGGAGAGGGGGAGGTACGTCTCGAGTGTCAATCATGTGCTAAGCGGCAAAGCGGAAGACAGAGATAGATGCTGATAAAGAGAGAGAAAGAGAGGGAGAGAGAGAGAGAGAGAGAGAGAGAGAGAGAGAGAGAGAGAAAAGGAAGGAATTAAGAAAAGGAAAATGAGGGAGATGGAGGAGGAGGAAGGAGGAAGGAGGAGGAGGAGGAGGAGGACAAGGAGGAGGGAAATAAATAGAAATAGACATAGAAAGATAAACAAAGGAAATAACAACAACAGCAAAAATAATAACAAAACAGAACGAACTTCGCATGTACGAACCGCAACCCCCCTCCCCCCCCGAAACCCCCCTCCCCCCACCTTAGATGGGGGCGGTTGGGGGGGGAGGAAGATAATGCGGTTGCTTACAATGATTGTGCATTAAGCTGCAACCAGAAGATTGAAGCGGGGGGGGGGGGGGGGGGGGGGGGGGTGAAAGAGAGAGAGAGAGAGAGGTGGGGTGACAGACAGACAGACAGACAGACAGCTAGACAAACTGACAGACAGCCACACAGACACATACAGAGAGAGGGAGGGAGAGAG
>BOPN01000008.1:17500-22500 GCA_017312705.2 Penaeus japonicus | reverse complement strand
CACACCCGCCCATGACTTCGCCATCCGAGGAAATGGTCCATGGCGGTAAGTAGGCCTACCTTTATGGCCGCTTTGTTTGTTTGTTTGTTTGATTGATTTTAATAGATTTGTTTGTACAGATAGGGTTGCTTATGTTCCTCCTGTATGTAGATAGTTAGTTAAAAAGATAGTTAAAGGATGTTTAAAAAAATATATATTATCTAAGATGAAAAGATGAATGATAAATTATATATATAATTTATTATATATATATATTATATATATATATATATATATATATATATATATATATATAAATAAAATGTTAGCTAATATAAATAAGTAAAAAAAAAAGATAAATGATAGATTATCAAAAAATAAAAAAAAATGTTATTTTAGATTAAAAAAATAAATTAATTAATAACTATTCCAAAGACCAAGATTCTCCAAAGCCAAAGTATTCCTCAAGCCTAAAGCCAATGTCTTTTTCCTTTCTCCCAAACAGGCGGGTTCAGCGACCACCAGAGCTCAGAGATATTGGCATGGTAACGGGCATCCATCCTCCCTTTATCCCCCCCCCCCCTCCCCCCCACACCACATACCCTCCCTACCCACGCCCACATGCCATGCCCTGCCCCCCCTACAAGAAGAAGAAGAAGAAGAAGAAGAAAAAGAAAAATTGCGCCCTCCACCTCCGCCTCTATATTGACATGCGCACAACTCGCCAACCAAAGATATCTATGCGCAGGTCCATGATGACGTCACTTGAGTCTGGCCATGAGAGAAAACAAAACCAATAAACAAATGGACAAAAGGATGATAATAAGTTAAGAAAAACGTTAATATTATTTCCGAGTTTATTCAACATTTCAACTTTTTTTTTTGTGATTTTTTTTTTTTTTAATAATTAATCTACTCTATTTGGTAATGAAATGTGTGGAATTTAATTGTAGACTTGTATAATGTATGGATGTTATAGAAGAGTGAACTACAGAACAAATACAAAAAAAAACAAAAAAACATTTTAAAGATGACAACCCCACAAGAAGAAATAATATCTCACGACAAATACAAACAAACAAACAAACAAAAACCGACAGAGTAACCCCCTATTTTTGTCACGTAACAATCCAGATCTTTGAAGAAGAACAAAAAAAAAAAAGAAACAGAATTCTCACAAAATATATATATAAAAAAAAAACAAAAAAAAAATACGGATTGATGTCGTCCCAACACGTGTTGTTTAAGATAATTTGTAATTATGCGGAAGTGGCTGTTAGATTACAGTTTATATAATTATAATTTCATAATTTAAAACGAAGCATTTGTATATTATATTTTTTGTTTCCACCCGCCCTTCTTCTTTCTCCTCCTCCTCCTCCTCTTCCTCCTCCTCCTCCTCCTCCTCCTCCTCTTCCTCCTCCTCCTCTTCCTCCTCCTCCTTTCCTCTCATCCTCTTCTTTCTCTCTCTCTTTTTTTTTTTTTTATATATATCCTCCTCCTGTATCTATTCTTCTTCTTCTTCTTCTTCTTCTTCACATCCTCTTCCTCCGTCTCCTCTTCCGCCTCCTCTTCCTTCTCCTCTTCCACCTCCTCTTCTCCTCTTTATCTCCTCCTCCTTACCCCTTTCTTTCCTTTTTTCGAATCTAACAGTCGTTTCCTTTCAATGAATGGAAAGTGTGAATCTATTTGGGAGAATGAACAAACAAAAATAAAAAATGATAATGATAACAATCAACGAAAGATCAAAATGAGTTAGAAAGATACGAAAGAAATAGGATACGTTTAAAAAAAAAAAAAGATAATCTAAAACGTATCCACATTTCGTTGATTTTTTTTTTACTTACAAATCGTCCATTTCATTTTTTTTGAAAAATAAAAAAGTGAATGAATTCATATTTTGGAGAACAAAAAAAAAGAAAGAAAAATCTTCCTCTTTTTTTTCTTAAATATTTAAAGACAAATTTTCTCCCTCAATATATTCGCCTTTCCTCATTTATCGCTGCTATATTTTGCTCTATTAATAAGGAAGGGAATAAAAAAATAAAAAAACTTTCGGTGGGTTGGGTTGGGGTGGGTGGGTGGGTGGGTGGGTGACTGAGGGGTGGGTGTTGTACATAGATTGGGAACAGACTGTACAGAGTGTTGTAAGTGCTATAAAGAAACTTCTCTTACTTTTTAATATTTTTTTTTTCTCTGGTGTAGATAGTAATTCTTTTTTTTTTAACTTTTTTTTTCTTTCCTCTTCATTCTTTTTTTTTTCTTTCTTTCTTTCTTTTTCTCCTATCTTCGTCTCTCTTGTATTAAGTCCTATGTACTTACTATAAACCCTTTTCATTTTGCATTGCTTTTATATATATATATTATATATGTAATTTTTTTTCTCCCCTCGATATGAAGAAAAAAAAACAACTAAAAAAAACAAACAAACAAAAACAAAAAAAAAACTTTGAACATAGAATGAAAATGGTCTGTATTTATTTCTTTTATTATCATTATTATTATTATCATTATTATTATTATCATTATTATTATTATTATATCTATTTCAAGCTTAGAAAATAACATCTGCATACGAAACCTAACTAACCTGTAAGATTGCTGTATGACGATAAGAGTGACGTAGCTATGACGTATTTGTTGACGTAGCTATGACGTAAGCCGGGTGGAGGCTCCAGGTAGTGACGTCAGTGATGTATTTATGTAATATTTTTCGTTGTTTTATTCTCTCTTATTCTAAGTCTGATGTCATGGCATTGCATGGTAATTGCCAGGAAGTAAAATGTTTATTATGATGATGTTCATGACGAAATGGGTGATGGGTGACAGGTGACCTTGACATGTCACTCTATGAGGATGACGTCACGACCCGGGTACCAGTTGACTCATGACGTCACGCTTGGATATGATGACGTCATGACCTGTTACTCCACAAGGTTGACGTCACGTGACACTCGAGGAGGACCCAAAGAGATGACGTCACGCTCGAGCAGAGAGTCTCACACACTTACAAAAAAAAAATAAATAAAAGACTTTTGAGAGATAGAGAGAGAGAGATATGAAGAAGAAAGAAAGAAAGAAAGAAAAAAAAGCCATATAGCTCTTATCTCTCTGAAGTCTGAAGTGTGTGGGAGATGTTTATGAATATGTAATGAAGTTTCCTCCCTCCCTCCCTCCCTCCCTCCTCCTTTTCCCTTCCCCCTTCCTCCCTCCTTTTCCCTTCCCACTCCCTCCCTCCCTCCCTCTCTCTTGCCAAACAAAGAAGAAAAACAAAACTCTCTTCCGATCAATTTATGATTTCTATATAAGGAATATGTAATATATATATATATATATATATATATATATATATATATATATATATATATATATATTGTGACGTCAATCATCTTTATCCTTTCCTAAAAGTCAAAATCTTAGGTTAATTTAGCATAAAGATTATCATTATCATTTTTTTCTTCGACGTTTTCTTTCTCCTGAAAGAAAATGGAATAGAGGGAAGGGAGAGAGAGATAAAAAAAAAAGAGAGAAGAAGGCGTAAACAATAACAAAAACACTGAAAACAAGGATAAATATAATTACAAACAAATGAACTAGCATATAGATTTATCCATGTAGCAATTAGTGTTTAATTATTGCTTACCACAATGAACACAATTACGATAAAATCAGTAATTAAAGTCGTAACCTTAAAGATCTCCACGCGAAAATCGACCTTAAACCGCGTGTGTTTAAGAGCGAACTTTGCTTACAATCTTTTGGTTTCATTATCGTAATTGCTGTTCTAAGTGTGAAAGAAAGAGAGAATAAGATAAGGAATAAAGAGAGAGAGAGAGAATAAGAGAGGAGAAAGAGAGGGAGATAGTGAAAAGGAGAGAGAGAGAAAAAAAATAAAATAAAGGGGGGAAAAAACATATTATAATGAGTTTTAAGTGTGTGTTTTTAAGTTATCAGTTTCATTATATTTTTTGAATTATTTTTTTCTGACTGTTTTATCATTGTATGTGAATCTGTGATACCGATTATTATTTGTTATAACTCCAGTGACAATTTTGTAATAAAACTAACGAAAGATAAAGTGTTGTTTTGTTTATGTTCCTCCTGTTTATTATATATTTACGTGGAAATACACCAAATGAGAGAAAGGAAAAGATAAGATAAGAAGAAAAGGAAAAGATATAGATTTAATCTTAATAAATAAAAAAATAATAAATAAAAAAAAATATATATATATTTAGAAAAAAATATATATAATTTCAATCCTGTGAATATCTACATATAATTCAAGTTTTTGATAAATGAAAAAGACGATTGAAAGAAAATGATATAATAAAAAAAAAAAAAAAAAAAATAGATACAAGAAAAGTACAACAAAATATTTTAATTCCCAGATATAATAATAAAAAAAATACAAACAAACCAACCATAAAATAAGAATTTAAAGAAACATAGAGATAAACAGAAAACATACACACGAAAAACAACAACAATAATAATGATTACAATTACGATAACATAAAAACTACACAAGTTGCTTATCTCTCAACACAAACATTAGCAGTGATTATAAGTAACAAGTATTAACGACGTAAAGAAGACAAATACTATAAGTTACAG
Organism: Penaeus japonicus; assembly: GCA_017312705.2. Classification (NCBI taxonomy): domain Eukaryota; kingdom Metazoa; phylum Arthropoda; class Malacostraca; order Decapoda; family Penaeidae; genus Penaeus; species Penaeus japonicus. Next base: position 17,904 of record BOPN01000008.1, on the reverse strand, counting down.
TGATAACTTATGAGATGGGCAAAGATAACTATAAAGTAATTTATGTGAATCGAAGATCGCAGCACTTATAAATCTATTGCAATTGATGAAGCTTGTGTGCTGATTGCATATTGAGTGTAAAACAAAATCAGTTTATGGCTTAGAAAATGGCGACTAAACATGAACGTACATGTGTAGAGATAAATACACATGCGGACTTATATACACACATATTTATTATTAGAGAGAGAGAGAGAAAAAAAAAAACAAAACAAAAGATAAACAAAAACAAAACAGAAAAAAAGAAAAAGAACAAAATGAAGCAATGATAAAGAAACAATATATAACAAAGACAAAAACAAAAAAACAATGAAATTATTCAACCAAAGCAAACCAAACAACATAAAACAATTAACAACAACAAA
>BOPN01000008.1:0-2500 GCA_017312705.2 Penaeus japonicus | reverse complement strand
GGGGAGGAGGAGGAGTAAGAGGAGTAAGAGGAAGAAGAGGAGGGAGAGGAGGGGGATATTTGGGTTGGGGACGAGGGGAGGGGGAGGAGGAGGGTGGAGGGAGGGGGAGGGAAGGGGGAAGGAAGGGGGAGGAGGAGGGGGGGGAGGAGGAGGGGGAGGAAGAGGGGGAGGAGGGAGGGAGGGGGCGAGGAGGGGAGGAAGAGAGGGAGGAGAGGGGAGAGGAAGGGGGAGGGGGAGGGGAGGGGGGGGGGGAGGGGGGAGGGAGAGGAGGAGGGGGAGTGGGAGGAAGGGGAGGGGGAGGAAGAGGACTAAGGGGAGGGGGAGAGGAGGAGGAAGAAGAAGAAAAAGAGGAGGAGGGGGAAGGGGAGGGGGAGAGGGTGGAGGAGGAGGAAGAAGAAGAAGAAGAAGAGGAGGGGGAAGGGGAGGGGGAGGTGGTGGAGGAGGAGAAGGTGATGGAGGAGGGGGAGGGTAACGAGTAGAGGGAAGAGGAGGAGGAAGAAAAAGAATAGCAATAAGAGAAGATGGAAGAAGAAGAAGAAAAAGAAATGAGAGAAAGACGAATTGGAAGAAGAAGAAGAAAAAGTAGAAGACGAAGAATGATAATGAAAAAGATGAACAAGAACATGAGAATGATGGAAATAACAAAGATAAGGAAAAATATTTAAAAAAAAAGAAAAAAGAAGAAAGAGAAAAAAGAAAAAGAAAAAAACTTCGGAGGTGGGGGGGGCAGATTAAGAGGAAAAGGAACAATAATTAGGATAATAATAATGATGATCAGAGCCATAATAATAATAATAATGATAATGATAATAACAATAATGATGATTACGATAATAATGATGATGATGACGATGCTCATAACATTGATGATAATGATAATATCAGACAGACAAACAACAACATCAGTCGCAACAGATACAACAACAGTAGCAACATACGCAACAACAGTAGCAACACATGCAACAACAGTAGCAACATACGCAACAACAGTAGCAACATACCCTCAGCTGATTTAGCATCAGTGTTGATATCGAATGCAACAAAAAAAACAAAAACAGTGTTCATGTTGCCAGATATTGACGATTGCACTACCAACTCACGATTCATTGCAAAGTCATCATACTTAGGGGTTCTATTACGATATAATCAGTGTAATCATTGCCTTTATTTGTACCCCGTTATCATTATTAACTTCCCCATGTATCATAATTACGGACACGAATTATTATGCGAGTCATAACTTTGGGTAACTTTTAGGTCGTGTTATTATTGTGATTGTTATCTTTTGGCTTTTGGTGTAATGCTGAGTTTTAGGAGATGATAAATGGAGGGATTTTTTATTTTTTTTTTTTTTTTTACTTTACTTGTGATGTTATTTGTTGGTTATTGTTTGTTTGTTTGTTTTTTTCTTCTTTTTCTATTTTATGTTTTTTTTTTTTTATTATTTGTCTTGATCTTCTTCGTATACTTCGTTTTTTTTTTCTTCTTCTACTTCTTCTCCTCCCTCGTCTTATTCTTCTTTGTTGTTTTTCATCCTCATCTTCTGCTTCTTCTTCGTTTTCTTCGTCTTTTTTTCCCTCCTCCTCCTTCTTCTCCTTCTTCTCCTTCCTCTTCGTCTTCTTCTTCGTCTTCTTTATCTTCTTCTACTTTTTTTAGTCTTCTTTTGCTTCTTATACTTCGTCTTCTTATTATTATCATTATCATTATTATTATCCCTCTTCTTCGTCATCTTCTTCGTTATCTTCTTCATCTACCATTTTCTTCCTTTACTTTTCCATTTGTACTCCTCATTTTTTTTTTATCTTATCTCTTTTCTTTTTCTCTTTCTCTTCATCCTTCCCCCTCACCCTTCGTTCCCTCCTCTTCCTTCCCACTTTTTCTCCTCCCCTCTTCCTGGTCCTCCCTTTTCTGGTCTCCTCCTCCTATAACCCCCACTTCTTTCTCCTTTTCCTTCTCCTTGTTCTTCTCCTCCTCATCGTCATCTTCCGTCCCCTCCTCCTCTTCTTCCCTCTTCTTTCCTCTCCTCCTCCTCTCTCCTCCCCACCTGTTCCACCTCCTCCTCTACTTCCCCTCCTCCTACCTCCTCTCTCCCACCCTCACTCCCTCTCTTCCTCCTCCTCCACCTCCTCCCACCCTCCCTCCACTCCTTTTCATACTCCAACCCTCCTTCCCTTCCTACTCCCCACCCTCCCCCTTCCTCCCCCTCCCCATCTCCGCCGTTCCACACAATTCCTCGGTTTCTCACCAAGTTTTTGACATACCAGGGACGGTTGCTTTTAAAACGGCCGCCGCGTGGAAAAGATGTGGTGATTACATTCTGTCTAACACCACTTGTCTGAAGATGTGGCGACTCTCTGGCCAGTTCAGACGTTCATTTACTCGGTTGTATGTAGGTGCATCACACGGGTGTGGGTGTGTGTGTGTTTGTGTGTGTGTGTGTGTGTATGTGTGTGTGTGTGTGTGTGTGTGTGTGTGTGTACGTGCTGTGTGTGTGTGTGTA
>BOPN01000007.1:1228059-1235653 GCA_017312705.2 Penaeus japonicus | reverse complement strand
TATACATATATATATATGTATGTATGTATGTATGTATCTATGTATGAATGTTATATATCAGTCTTTAAAATCCAAAATCCTATCATATAATGACAAACAAGATATCAAACCTAAAAGAAAAAAAAAATGAGGACAATTTGATACCTTTGGATCTTCCAGCAATTGTTTACTGTTTACAGTGTCTCTGAGGGAAGTAAAAAAAAAAAAAAAAAAGTTAAATATAAAAGAGAATTTTAGACGCAGAGATCCTCTTCATCCGGCAAGTAAGCCTCCGATTTAAAGGTCCAAAAAACACATGGAAGCTTTACAAATTTTGTTCACATGCTCGACACGTCTACAGGTAGCTGGTCTCCCAAGCTTTAGGGTTAAGTCCAGAAAGCTTACATGTTACGCACAAACATGGAGGAAAAGCCAATCACGCTCGCTCTCATGCAGTTAAACACGCACTGACGTACATGTGAACTCTCAGGAGGAGTATAAGTGTACACACACAGACACACACTTACACACTTACACACACGCGCCCGAGCGGAAGTATATATTGCATAATGATAAGGGGGAAAAGCGAGCAGAGGTTCTGGTTTTCTTTCTATATTTTCTTTCTATCTCCGTTTTCTGTCTCTTTTTTACTTTCTCTCTCTCTCTTTCTTTCTTTCTCTCTCTCCCTCTCTTTCTTTCTCTCTCTCTTTCTCTCTCTCTTTCTCTCTCTCTCTCTCTATCTACCTATCTGCCTACTTATCTATCTCTCGCTCTCCGTCTCGTTCTTCTCTTCCTTCTCTCTCCATTTCGTTCTCCGTTTCTCTCTCTCCTTATCTACCTCTATCTCTCTCTCTCTCTCTCTGTCTATCTATCTATCTCTCTATCTATCTATCTATCTATGTATCTATCTCTCTCTCCCTCCCTCCCACTCTCTCCCGTTCGCTCTCTCTTCCCCTCCTTCTCTTCCCCTCCTTCTCTTCCCCTCCTTCTCTTCCCCTCCTTCTCTTCCCCTCCTTCTCTTCCCCTCCTTCCCTTTCCCTTTTCGGTATCCTTATCCCCCCAATGTATCTTCCGCTTCCTCCGCCTCCGCCTCGCCCCAGCAAACAGACTGTCTTGCATGAAGCGAACGGAGGCCGGGAACACGGGCGCCGGCAAGGACATATATCTGTGCATCTCGGGCCGTTTGTCAGTGCTAGAAATCGAGGGATGGTGACCTTGGCACCCGTCCCCTCCCCCCTTCCTTCCCCCCTTCCCCCTTCCCCCCTTCCCCCCCTTCTCCCTTTCCAGCTCTATGTTTCTCCTTTTCGTAACCCTCTTTTTTCTTCCTTCTTCCCTTCTGGGAGTTTTTTTTTTCTTTTTTGTTTCTTTATTTCTTTCTCTCTCCCTCTCTCTGTCTCTCTCTCTCTCTCTTTCTCTCTCTCTCTTTCTCTCTCTCTCTCTCTCTCTCTCTCTCTCTCTCTCTCTCTCTCTCTCTCTCTCTCTCTCTCTCTCTCTCTCTCTCTCTCTCTCTCTCTCTCTCTCTCTCTCTCTCTCTCTCTCTCTTGCTCTCTCTCTCTCTCCTCCTATTGGTACTCGGTGGTCTTCCTTCTCCTCTTCCTTGTAGTATCTTTTATTATTTCCTTCTCCCCCTCGTGCTCTATTTCTTATCTCCTTCATCTCCTCTTCATGCTCTTCTCGTTTCCACTCTTGCTTCCTCCTTTTTCTTCTCCTACTCCTCATCCTCATTCTCATCCTTCTCTTTATACTTCTCTTACTATTTCTCTTCCTCATTCTCCTCCTCCTCCTCCTCCTCCTCCTCCTCTTCCTCCTTCTCCTCCTCCTCCTCCTCTTCCCTTCTCCTCCTCCTCCTCCTCTTCTTCTTCCTCCTCCCTTTCCCTCTCCTTCTCCTCCTCCTCCTCCTCCAGACTACTGAGTAATACCCCCGAATCCCTGGCTCTCTCTCCCTCCACCCCCATCCCCACCCCCACTTACCCTAAATCCATTTGGGGCTCCTTCCCTCCCCCCCCCCCTAGGCACCCCTACTAGCATCTGAGAGCGATTCTCCCTCTTTCCCCCTTCCTCTGCCCCCTCCACCTCCCCTCTCTCTCTCTCCTCGCCCCCTCCACCTCCCCTCTCTCTCTCTCTCTCTCCTTGCCCCCTTCCCCTCCCCCTCCACTAAACCCTTCCCCCCCTCCTCCCCTTCCTCTGATTCCCTTATCCTAATTCTATATCTCTCAGACTCATCTCTTTAGCCCCCTTCTCTCCCCCCTTGCCCCCTCCCTATCCTTTACACGCCCTAGACATCTTTCTCCCCCTCCCCTCCTGCCCCCACCCCCACCTCTTCCCAAACCTGTCTCCCTTTCCCCCTCTCAGCCCTTCTCCCTCTCACCCTCCCACATCTCCTCTCCACCTCTCCCCCCTTCCCCCCCTCTCCTCCCTCAATCCCTCTTCCCCCTATCCTTCTTCCCTCTACCCCTTCCCCTCTTCCCCTCCCTGTCCCTCCCTACTTCCCCTTCTCCCCTCTCCTTCCCCCTCTTTCTCTTCCCTCTCTTCTCTCCTCCCTCTTCCCCTCCCCCTACCCTCTTTCCTCCCCCCTTCTCCTCCCCCCCTCTTCTCCCTCATCCCCTCCTTTCCCCTTCTCCTCCCTCCCCTCCTCTCTCTTCCCCTTCCCCTCCCCCTCTCCTCTTTCCTCCCTCCCTTCCCCTCCAATCCCTCACCTCCCTTCCCCTGTCTCCTCTCTCCTCCTCCCCTCCCTACCCATCCCTAACCCCCTCAACCCATCCCTACCCCACCCACCCATCCCTACCCCACCCACCCATCCCTATCCCCTCAACCCACCCACCCACCTATCCACCCATCCACCCAACCACCCCACCCACCCTACCCACACTCACACAGAGCAAGGCTTAACCCCTAACTAGACACAGAGGCGAGGCGGATTTGTGTGGTTATTAAGGGTCTCCCTTGCGCGTGAAGGGAAACCGCTTGAGGGATTTTGGTTGAAGGAGAGAGGAAAGGAGATAGGATCCTTGGAGGAGGAGGAGATGGTGGTGGAGGTGGAGGAGGTGGTGGTGGTGGTGGAGGAGGTGGATGTGGAGGTCGAGGAGGTGGTGGAGGTGGAGGAGGGGGAAGTGGAAGTGGAGGAGGGGGAAGTGGAGGTGGAGGTGGAGTTGGTGGAGGTGGAGGAGGGGGAAGTGGAGGTCGAGGAGGAGGTTGAGGAAGGGGAAGTGGAGGTGGAGGAGGTGGTGGAGGAGGTGGTGGAAGTGGAGGAGAGAGGAAAGGAGATAGGATCCTTGGAGGAGGAGGTGGTGGAGGTGGAGGTGGAGGTGGAGGTCGAGGAGGTGGTGGAAGTGGAGGAGGGGGAAGTGGAAGTGGAGGAGGGAGAAGTGGAAGTGGAGGAGGGGGAAGTGGAGGGGGGGAAGTGGAGGTGGAGGTGGTAGATGTGGAAGTGAGGGAGGGGAATTGAAGGTGGAGGAGGGGGAAGTGTAGGTGGAGGTTGTGGTGGGTGGGTGGGTACACAAGGCGTAGAAGGTGGTGGACGAAAGAAGATAGGATCCCTGGTGGTGGGTGTTGTGGAGGAGGAAGTTGAGGGGGTGGGATGGAGGAGGTGGTAGGGGGGGGGTGGAAGGGGTAGTGGAGGTGGTGGAGAATGTGACGGACGGGGGTGGCAGGGTGGAGTAAGAGAAGTAGAAGGTAGTCGAGGTGGAGAAGAGAAGGGAGCAAGGGGAGAGAGGTGCAGATGGTGGTGATGGAGAGGGAGATAGTGGTGCTGGTGGAATAGGAGGTGGAGGGGGAGAAATTGGTGGAGGAGGTGGAGGGGATGGAGGCGAAGGTGACAGAGGTGGAGTTGGTGGAGAGGAGGTTGTGGTGAAGAATGTGGTGGTGGAGGTACAGAGAAAGAGAGAGAGAAAGAGAGAGAGAGAGAGAGAGAGAGAGAGAGAGAGAGAGAGAGAGAGAGAAAGAGAGAGGGAGGGGTGAAGGGGGAAGAGAAAAAGAGAGATTAAGAAAGAAGAAGGAAAATAAAACAACGGGATATCGAAGTAGACGAGGAAGTGAAAAGAAAAATGACAAGAAGAAAACTAGGGGAAAAAGAAGAAGATAAAAGCGGCGTAAGAAGATGAAACAAATACCAGGAACAACTTTGCTTAAGTAAGAATCCCTCCTCTTACAAGTATCATGAAATTCCTCCTTCCCCTTTCGTCCCCGAACCCCTTTATCTGTTTCCTTCTCCCTCTTCCTTTCCTCCTTCAGTCCCCCCCCCCCTATTATTATTTTGTGTAACCCTTACCTATTCCTCCTCCATTCTTTTTATCTATTATTTTCCTTCTCCCTATCTCAGCTTTACCCACAATATCTACAGTTCCCCTTTCCTACTTATTTCTCCTTTGTTCCCTCCCTCCCTTTCACTTTCACTCACTCCCCTCACTCCCTTTCGTTCTTCTTTGCTCTTTCCCCTTTCTCTTATCCCCCCCCCCCTCTCTCTCTCTTTCTCTCTCTCTCTTTCTCCCTCCCTTTTCTCTTATCCCCTCTCTCTCCCTTTCTCCCTTCATTTCTCCCTCATTCTTTCCCCTCATATCCATCCCTTTCTCCCTCACTCTTATCCCTCTCTTTTATCCCCCTCTCTCTTCATTCCATTTCTTTTTCCATCCCTCCCATCCCCTCCCCCATCCCAGATCTCCCTTCCCATCTCTCCAATCTCCCTCCTTTTTCACCTTTCCCTCCTTTCCTTCTTTCCCCTTTCCCCTCTTTCTCATCTCTCTCCTCTTCTTCCCTTCTGCTCCTCCCCCCTTGCTCCTCCTCCCCATAACCCATCTCCCCATTTCCTTTTCCCTTCCCACCCTTCCCTCACTTCCCTCCCTCGCTCTTTCCCCGCCCAGCCTTCCTTTTCCCTTTTGCTTTCACCCCTCTTCCCCCTCTTCTCCCCTCCCCATTCCTCGCTCTCCTTGCTTTCCCTTCCCCCTTCCCCCTTCCTCCCCTCTCTCCCGTTCACTCCTCTGATCTCTCTCCAATCCTCCTTCCTCCTCCACCCTCTATCCATTTACCCCTCCCCCCTTCACCCCCTAAATATCACAACCCCCTCTCTCTTCCATCCCCCTGTCCCCCCTTCCCCTCTCCCTCTCTCATCCTCCTCCCCCTTCCTCCACCCTCTCTTCTCTCCACCCTTCCCCCTTGCTCTCCTAACTCCCCTCCTCCCCCCTTCCCCCTTCCCCCTCGCTCTCCTCACTCCCCTCCTCCCCCCTTCCCCGTCGCTCTCCTCACTCCCCCCCTCCCCTCCCCTCCCCTCTCCCATCCCACCTGTAGTCGCGAGCGTAAAAGTCGCTCCAGTTGGTTATTTCCGCCTCGTGATTATTTACTGTCGTGCGAAGGGGTCTCGGGGCTCGTAAACACAACGTCGACATTATGGCCGCCATTGTGAGACTTTTCCACGATACTTAACGAGCTACGAGACACGAGCAACTTCTCTCCTCCCCCTCCCCCCTCTCTCTTTCTCTATCCCCTCTCTCTCCCTCTCATACCGTCTCTCTTTTTTTCTCTATTCTCTCCTTCTCTCTCTGTCTCTCTTTTTCTCTCTTTCTTCTCTCCTTCTCTCTCTCTCTCCCCTCTCTCCCTCTCGCGTCGTCTCTCTTTTTCTCTCTCTCTTCTCTCCTTCTCTCTGTGTCTCTTCCCCTCTCTCCTTCTCTCTCTTCTCTCTTTTCTGGTTCTGATTTCCCCCTAACCCTTTAGCCTGACTCTATATTTTGGCTCTTTTTTTGGCTCTAAATCTTCTTCTTTTTTGTATGGCTCTATCTCGCTTACCCCCATCCCCTACTTCGTCTCGATCTCCCCCCTTCTGCCCATTTGATTTCCCCATATATATATATCATCGTCATCCTCATTACTACTATTGCAATTATTCCTACTAGTAGTGCTACTACTATTACCATAATTACAATGATAAGAGTATCATTATGAACATCATTCTTACTATCATTATCGATATATCTTTTATAATTTTTGATATGATTTATATCACAAATGTTTTTGTTACAAAATCAGTATAATTGGTAGTTAGTATTGTAATAATCATCAAATTTTAACACTACTTGATATCAAAGTTTATCACTTTAATCTTCATTATCATTGATCATAAACATCATCCTCATTAATACTGCCAATCATCACTATATGTAAAGTAACTTGTAAATTTAAGTTGTACACTTAAGTTTACCGAATTCTCTCTGATGAATCTAAAGCATGTCTATCACACATGACATGCCTTATGTTATCAAATATGCTTCCATTATATCAAATATTATATCATATCAAATATTAAATCAAATATTATTATATTATATTCATATTATAATATTATATAAATTATTATATTATATTATTTCATATCAAATATTATATCAAATTATATTATATTATATCAAATTATATTATACCAAATATTATACCAAATATTATAGCAAATATGCTTCCACTATGATATCAAATATCATACCAAATATTATACCAAATATTAAATCAAATATGCTTCCATTATGTTATCAAATATTAAATCAAATATGCTTCCATTATGTTATCAAATATTATACCAAATATTATATCAAATATTATATCAAATATGCTTCCATTATGTTATCAAACATGGTTCCATCATAGATTTTGCTCACATAACAACGATACCTAAAGTGATGCCAACTTTCAGCTAAGAGATAATCAGAAAAGATAGAATCCACACTCATAGTCAGCATCCATATAGAGAACATTAATATTCATACGTTCGCAAATCCATATTCATCTCTTCAGTCTTTCCCTCTCGACTTCTAACTCCCTTTTAACCTGTATTTGCAACAAATTATGCTTCTTGCAACCAGGGACTTAGGAAGCTTACCAACCACATGCGGAAGATAAAGGACTGAACCGAATAGTGTCATAATTTTTATCCCCATTTCAGTATTGTTCTAATCCCATTTAAAGGTAGCTACAAGTGGGGATTAAAGGGATTGGAATGGATTCCCGATATCAAGCTATAAAATATATTGCTGGCTGACACATTTAGCTCGGTTTCGGTTCTTTGTTTTTTGTTTTTTTTCTCTCTTACTCTCGGTCTTGTTATCTCGTTCTCTTTCTCTTTCGCTTTGACTCTTGGTGTATCTGAATATCTTTGTCTCTTTGTCTCTCCATCTCTCTCATTCTGACTCTCGCTAGCTATGACTCTCTTTCTTTCTTTTTGTCTTCTCTTTCACTTTCTCTCTCTCTCTCTTTCTTTCTCTCTCTCTCTCTCTTTCTCTCTCTCTCTTTACTATTCACTCATTCTGATTTTTCAGTTAAAAAAATCAGCTATGCAATGGATCAAAGCAAATTTCAACAAGATGCAAAACAGCATTTCTTGTTACTTCATCGGTATTCTTGTTGTGATTTTTCTTTTAATCTTCTGATAAAATGTTTTTCTTACTTGTTTGTATTTTTGTTTTGTGTTTTCCTTCATTTTGACAGATATGTTCCAAAATAAGTGCGAAGGAAAATGAGAGAAAAAGTGATGTTGGATTTTGAGGCATGCGGGGGGAGGGGGGGGGGGGCGAAGTTACATATTTCCTTGATTTTGTTATGTAGATTGAAGTGTCTTTTGTTTTTTATTTGAAATAAT
>BOPN01000007.1:1205559-1215559 GCA_017312705.2 Penaeus japonicus | reverse complement strand
AACCGTTATGGTGGTACTTTCAAGGTCAAAAGTCTACACATAAATACAGTCATTTTCTCACACACGCACATTTACAAGCACACACGCACACGTAATATCGCACACACACGCACATTAGCACACGCACACGCACACGCACACGCACACGCACACGCACACGCACACGCACACACGCACACACACGCACACGTACACACATACACAATTTAGACCGATGCTGGGATACGAGGAGCTGGCAACATTAAATATTTCGCCTGATGTTGACCATCTATGGAAAAGTAGCGGTCCCATAGAGTCTAATAGTAAAGCATCAGAGAGAGGGGGGGGGGGAGAGGTAGAGAGAGAGAGAGAGAGGGGGGGGGGCGGCGGGGAGAGGATTAGAGAGAGCAAGAGGATTAGAGAGAGAGAGAGAGAGGGAGGGGGGGGGGGAGGAGATAGATAGATAGATAGAGATAGAGAGAGAGAGATTGAAACTGAGACTGAGAGACAAAGAGACAGAGAGAGTCTGTGAGAGAGAGAGAGAGAGAGAGAGAGAGAATGAGGGGTAGGGAGAGAGCATTCAAATGTTATTGAATATTATCCCCCCCCTCTCTCTCTCTCTCTCTCTCTCTCTCTCTCTCTCTCTCTCTCTCTCTCTTAGATAAAGAGAAAGATCCGAGGAGAGAGATAGAACGGGTGATTGCATAAATGAATTAAGGATACATCCATATACCAAGAGGAGGGGAAAGGTAGGTCACAGGAACGGCTGAATGGAAAAGGTGGACTTGAAGACCTAGCTGTAGGAGGAGCAAAACTTCTGCGTTTGGGGAATTTACCTTACGGGTCCGGCGGACTGTGACGTCAGTCGGAGTGACGTCATGTAAGGCTTCCAACTTTATTATTTAAAGGCTTTGTGTGCTGATTCCAAATTTCTTCGTGTCGGCGTAGAAAACAAAGAGAGAGAGAGAGAGAGAGAGAGAGAGAGAGAGAGAGAGAGAGAGAGAGAGAGAGAGAGAGAGAGAGAGAGAGAGAGAGAGAGAGAGAGAGAGAGAGAGAGAGAGAGAGAGAGAGAGAGAGAGAGAAAGAGAGAGAGAACAACACTAAATATTTACGTGACCGGGGTTTTGATATACCTTCTCAGAAATACATCTACTTGGAAATTCTGATGTTTTTTGCCATTAATATACCAATAAATACAACGACAAAGTACGAGTAAGATTCATCCACAGCCATGTCGAACATTATGGCCAATCAGACTGCAGGAAAAGTGACCAATCAAAGCCAATATAGAGTAATAAGGGTCATAGTTCAGCCTGAATGCGACCACTTCTCGAGGAGAATCTGAAACCATTACTGCACAAGGGAGCGAATACTAATGTGGAAGGCTGGTGTAATATCTCTCTCTTGCTTTTACCTTCCTAATAGGTGGCAATTTTTAGGTTAACTATCGTTGTGGTGTGTTACCTCAAAGTAAATAAGTGTGTTACCTTAAAATAAATGTGTTACCTCAAAGTAGATAAGTGTGTTACCTCAAAATAAATAAGTGTGTTACCTCAAAATAAATAAGCGTCTTACCTCAAAATAAATATGTTACCTCAAAATAAATGATACGTAGAGAGTTACATGGTGTTGTGATCTAAGACTGCAGCAGCAAAGTTAAATGCTTGTTTGTGAAGCGAAATGAATATCTTAAAGGACACGTCATGACACATCTCCCATCTGACCGAGAATCCCAGATCTCTTATCTTCGGTCGTGGGCGGTCTGCCCTAACGACGATTACTCCGGGACCTTGACTGCCCGATGGCAATGGCAGTTTGTGAGTCCAGTAATTCCATGGAAGTCGTCCGCTTGAGGGAGCAATCTCCTGGTGGAGGAACTGTTTCAGGAATGAGCGATTTATTGTCTTTGGTACTGTTATGGTTGCATTCTCTTTCAGTCAGATTTTTGTTGGCGATTTGGGTCAACGGTGACAGCAGAGGGAAATTTGTAAAGGTTGAAAGTGGTAGACTGTGAGGTTGAGGAAGTAGGTGTTTTTGTATTTAGATTTGAGGTAGTTTGAAAAAAGGGAATTATCATTAGGAACAGTTTGGGTATCTGAGTCTAACATGTGTCAAGATATGTACGAGCATAAGGTTTGTTAATTTACCCGACTTGAGTAAGATGTTGCATTTTTTTTCGGTGGACTGGCGAGAACCATACGCTTTTTATCGCCTTGTAATCAACAATATCCCTGTTCTTGTATCTCCCCTTTACACATGGGACATACACAACATGAAGTCCGATACATTCAGCATAGTTCAGGCTATTTTTGCAGCATGATGTTTCACTGAACTTTCGACGCAGTAGTGTTTCGTTAACTTATGACTCTTGGTGACGTGACCTTCCTCCCAGAAGCCAAGCCAGCGCAGTGTGAGAGGAATTTAAAGCCAGATTACAAATAAATCACAAACAATTAAAATACATTTAAGTAATTTTTAGAAAATTCACATTTGCAAAAGGCGTCTTTATTCACCCAGCCTGATATTTAGTCATGCTCTTGCTCTTCCATTCACTCAACAATTTCCGTTTCTGCCATGCATTGAGGATCCGTGCATGAAATTACTGTCCTGCATGAATGGAAAGTTTGTGGAATGGAAGCCCTCACACAGTGGCAGTGGATAGTTTTCCTGTTGAGTAGTTTGCCCGACTTGTTTCTCGTGTTCTGCCGTAACAAACAAGGTCCTATTAATTAACTAGTTTCTCAGTATCTGACCGACCTTCTTCTCGCCATTACCTTTACAGACGACAGTGGAATAAATGAAGCTCAACCCAATGGAATCGTCGACACTCGTGAGCTGAACTACACTTACGTTCTCATGTCTAAAGTCCGCGGTATTGGTAACGTCTTTTTCGGGTAAGGGTGTTAAACCTAGCTAACCATACCTCTAGTAGGGGGAGAAGTTATTGGGTTATCTATACCAGGGTTACCACGTGTCTGTCCTAGCCACATAGAGTAAAAAAAAAAAAAAAAAAACATTGTTCCAGATAAGATTTCTAATATGAAGGCCAACTGCGCTAACAACACTAGGGATAATTTCACCTCACGAAATCTTAATGATTTGATTTACTCAGTGTTCGGTTTATATAGAAATTAGAATAATAAAACTCTATAACGATTAATAATGATAGCAATGACGTCCCTGACTATAACAGTTCTTTTATGCATATGAATAGAAATAAAATCGAACAGTACCAAAGACAAGTTTTGATTAATTTAGACAATCGATGTTCATGAAGGAGAGTACTCAGAAGAGAGATAAAAAAGCCGGAATTTTATCACCTTGTTTCATTTCCTTATTTGTGTTCCTCGGCGAACGCATATATAGATTCTTACCGTTTTTCTGGTAAATATTCAATGAGAGCCTTCAGCTGTATGTATTCGCATGTGTGTGTGTGTGTGTATGTATGTATGTATGTATATTTATATGATAGAATATGATAACCATAGTACCGATGGTGGTGATAATAGCAATAACAACAAAAACAATCTGATTTACTGTTATTACAAAATAATCGTTTTGCTTTTCATCTTTTTAACAATAAATGAGTTCCGTGCCACGCTAAATCTTCATTCGTGTTGCTTGTGTTTTATTCACACACACACACACACACACATACACATGTGAATATATATATATATATATATATATATATATATATATATATATATATGTATGTATATATATATATATATATATATATATGTATATATATATATATATATATATATATATGTATGTATATATATATATATATATATATATATATATATACATACATACATATATATATATATATATATATATATATATATATATATATATATATGTATATACATACATATCGTGTATCATGGCTACACCAAAATCTAACCAAACACAGATCCGTACCTAAATATATGAATACATCCGAACAAGACAGGAGCTTTAGTGACTGAACTCCTAATGACTGAATTGTCTTCCCAGCTGCGTAGGGGGGAGTGGGGGGGGGGAGCCTCTCTTATAACTATTCTGAGTGTGATTATTAGTGTTGATTTAATATTGTTAACTTGTGAGGTCGTTCCTGCCAAGGTAAGATTTTTTTTTTTCACGGTGTAATATCAGTTTCTTCTTTTGATTTCGAGGAGGCTTTATGGTATTATCTTTGAATATTTTAGTTGGTTATATTTACTGTAAAAAAGTTCATATCATGGTTGTCCCTTCTTTGTAAATATCATTTCAAGAGGGAACTGTAATAATGTTGTTGTTTTTTCAAGAGTTATTACATTTATTTCAAGTGTCGAGACTCGAAAGGATATTTGGTATAGATGGGTGTAATATTACATATATAATTCATAGGGATTGTTCCCTTACTCTCTTTGAAATTATGTTTATGGTGGTGATATGACTATTAGTATTATCATCATCAACTTCATCATCACCATCACCATCATTGAGAGTGATGACAGATGTGTTAATAGGTTGTAATAGTAGTAGCTGTTATTAAAACGTCAGTAGTAGTAATATCAATAGTAAAAGTTATATTAACGAAATGTTACAACCATAATGTATTGGCGATATAATGTCAAAGCTGACCGTAACTATAACAGTTATATATTATGCCAATGAATAGAAATTTAAAAAAAAAGAACAATAGATCAGACCAGTTCCCAAGGCGGGTCTTGATTACCCTAGACCACCGATGCGCATAAAGGAATGTAATCAGACGAGAGCTAAAAAGCCGCACTTTTATCGCCATGTTTCATAGCCTTATTTGTGCTCCGCGGCGAACACGTATAGATTTTTACCGTTTTTTCTTGTAAATATTCAACGAGTGCTTTCAGCTATAATCCAACACTCTGAATTATTAATGAGCTTTCGTATATCGTATGAAGTTTTTTTTTTTTCTTCTTTTTTTTCTCGTCCTGTCTTTTATGTCTTTTTGCGTGCAGTGCAAGTGATCATTTCTGCATCGAGAGCACAGGCAAGAGGCTTCGGCATGCTATAAGGTCGAGAAGGACCCTTATTGTCTTGTTTTTCGGGTAAGAACGAAACTTCGCCAAACTTCCCTTGTCTTGCTTGCCTTGCTTTGCCTTGTCTTGTTCTTCCTTTCCCTCAACAGCACCCCTTTCCCTCTCCTTTCCTCTCTCTCTCCCTCTCTCTCTCTCTCTCTCTCTCCTTCTGATCTTGCACATCTTCTAAGCTCCGTTGATGCTATCTCCCCTCATTCCGTATTATCTAAGCCATCCCCCAGTGTCTCGGTTTGCCATTTATCGTCCGACATTTTCTTCGCTCCATTTCACCCTTGAACTCCGTCAACCTGCGATTCCCAGCCATTCCCCGCAAGTTATGTTAATCATGGCGTAAATCCAGCCCGGTGTCATCCCTCACAACTCTCAACAGACGTCATCGCCATCAGCTTTGACGGCAGAGTCATCACGACTTCATCTCGTCTTTTCATCTTTTCCCTGGCGCCAGAGAGCATCCGTGTTTATGAAAGATTTTTGTACAAGGAAATTGAAAAAGGATTCTCAAACTTTCAACAAAAGTTTTTTTTTTTTTTTTTTATCCTTTGTGCCTTTTTTCGGTTATAATGTAGACACAGCCGACCCTGACCTCTCTCCCCTTATCCGCCCTACCCTTACCCCCACCCTCATTTTGCCTCGTCTCAAGCCCATTCCATTCATCTTCCACTCAAAATCTCCCCTCCCCCGCCCCCCGCCCTCTCTCTCTCTCTCTCTCTCTCTCTCTCTCTCTCTCTCTCTCTCTCTCTCTCTCTCTCTCTCTCTCTCTCTCTCTCTCTCTCTCTCTCTCTGTTTCGCTCTCTCGCGCTCTCTCCCTGTCTTTATTTCTGACTCTCATTCGCTCTTATTCAATCTCTTTCTCTCTCTCTCTCCATTTCTCTCTTTATTTCTCTCTTTCACTCTCTCTCTCCGTCTCTCTCTCTCTCTCTCTCTCTCTCTCTCTCTCTCTCTCTCTCTCTCTCTCTCTCTCTCTCTCTCTCTCTCTCTCTCTCTCTCCTTCTCTCTCTACATATAACTTTTCCCTTCATCTTTTCTTCGTTTTTTTTTACCTCTTGACGACAGCCGCAGCAGCCAAGGATTCTTGTCAAGAGTTACGTTGTATTACTATCTGGAGATTCTATCAGGATTCTTATTTTCTCCTAATATTCGATTCTAACTTACTTGATGTTGCAATGTTCTATCAATCATGAGTGTGAAGTATATGTGTCTATGGATGTCCGGGAAGGGGAGTTTATATGTTTATGTTTATAGAATAAAATGGTTAAAATTCAAAGAGTACATATTTGTCTGTGAGATTATGTATATACCCCAAGTCTATGTATATTTACATGTACCCATGTGAATACTTTTTTTTTTCTATCTCCCTTTTATTCGGATAAGTAAACGCATATCAGAGTACATTTTTGCATACCCTTTGTCAAGCACATATGCCTAAGGTCACATCAGCGAGGAACGAGTGCATGTAAGTATGAAGTATGTCTGCTTGATAAAAAAAAGAAAGAAAAGAACATCTTGCCTGTCAGTTTCATCTTCTTCTTTGTATGGGGAAGCCCCGTCTCTGGCGCTCCTTTCATGTGGCTGAATTAATCCATTTTCCGCATGCTGGGGCCGGGCAGGGGTCGAGCGGGAAGTTGATAATGGAGTCGACATCCCGTGCCAGCGAGCCACTCCCAAACTTCTTTTCTTTTTCTTTTCTTTTTTTCTTTTTTTGTCTGCCTTCTCTTCTCCTTTCTATCCCTCTCTTTATCTATCTATATATCTATGCATCTATCTACCTATCTATCTCTCTCTCTCTATCTATTTATCTCTATCTTTCTCCTCTCCTCTCTCTCTGTTTCTAATCTCCTCTCTCTCTGTCTCTAATCTCCTCTCTCTGTCTCTCTGTCTCTCTCTCTCTCTCTCTCTCTCTCTCTCTCTCTCTCTCTCTCTCTTTCCCTCTTTGTTATCATTCAAAGATAACAGTGCTATTATGCAAATAAGTGGAAGGAAAAGCAATCCCTTATACATTTATCTGTGTTTGTCATCGTTTAAAACCTAGACCCTAGACCCTAGACCCTCCCTCCGCCCCTAAGAGAAGCACGCAAGCAAGCAAACGAAGCCTCAACAGGCATCTTTCCAAAGGCAGTGAAGAGCTTGCAAAAATTTTCCGGTTATTTTTCCCCTCCGAAGCAAAAGCGACCGGAGACCCCGCGCTGTGATAGCGATAGGAGTATTAAACGTCACGCCCAGATCGAACTATCGTATTGGAATCCTTAAAACGAGAGTGAATGGGCGTCTTCTCCTCCCTCCCTCCCTCCTTCCCCCCTCCTTCCTTCCCCCCATAACAATTGCGTAGTGGGAGGTGACGGTACAAAGTGGATTGGGTTGCATTGAAGGGAGAAAGAGAGAAAGAGAAAGAGAGAGGGAGAGAGAGAGAGAGAGAGAGAGAGAGAGAGAGAGAGAAAGAGAGAGAGGGAGAGAGAGAAAGAGAGAGGGAGAGGGGGGAGGTGTATAGAGGAGAGGAGAGGAGGGAAAGAATGAGGAATGGAGGGCAAGGCAGAAAGATAATAAAATAATATCGGTGGGTCACGAGGAAGAAGAAGAAGCAAAACAAAACAAAAGAATAAAAGAAAGGGAGTAAGAGGCACTAATAGCAGAACAAAAGAGAGAGTCAAAGGATAGTCTTAAAGGATACGATAATCCTTCAGAGACGAAACGGAGGAGAAAGAGGAGGAAGCAAAGATGAGGTAAGAGAAGGAGGGTCGCCCTTAAATTGTGTGGAATCCACCGCGCTCCACGATACCTTCTCCAGATAGCTTTATATAAAGGGCGAAGATGGATTCCTGCGTAAGTTGTGATCCTCATGACGAGTCCATCAACGCCTTGGTGTGTGCGGTTGAATGGAGAGGAAATGCAGGGCCGTAGGAGCGTTTATTCGCCTGAGCGTATTTGCATAAAGAGGGTTGTGTGGGTGTGAGCTTTTCGATTGGTATTTGCCGTCGTGCGAAAGGCATTCCTCGCGGATCTATTAATTCAAGGCAGTACTATATTATCTCCTAAAATTACAAGCAAGGAATGGAACACGTCAAGGTAGTTTTGCATTATTTCACGAGACTACAAGCAAGGAGAGCAACACTTCAAGGTAGTTTTGCAATCAAATTAATCGTTATCTTCCACTCCTTCGCAAGATACAGTACATTTCCCGTGTGAGACTAAAAGCTATATATGATTTTGAAAAAAGCAATTTAACAGCATACAATTCCACGAGAAATTTCCTATCACCGATAATCAGCATTTGAACGATTGATTAGTCGCCTTTGATCGCTAAAACTTCAATAAGTACGTTATCATACTTTTGATTGTATAAAGTGATTCGCGAGATTAAAAGTTTTCGAATTAAAGTAGACCAGACTTTGCGATTATAATGCCCGCTTCGGCACAAGCCCTGGTCAAATTTACACATCTGAAATTGCAGCCTATTCTCAATGGTTATTGTCTCTCACGATGTTGATCTCAGTTTCCGACTCTGTGAATCAATCTTTTGTGCAGTTTTTGTGTGCTTGTGTAATTGCTTTTGGTATATTGATATATTTATGAGTTCAAAAATATGGTGAAAGACATAAGCGTGAAATAGACGTGTGAACTTGTGACGTGTTAAGTCTGTTGTCACTTTAAACTTGTCTCTCTCACCCTTAGTATATGTAATCCCATTGGTTTTATCGTGGTGACCGTAGTTATCTTTACTTCAGACTTGACGTTTTTCACCTCTGCTTGGTAATTATCATCACTACGGCCATCATTATTGGTTTTACTATGTTTAATATCAGAGTTACACTCAACATCACTGTCATCATCACCATTAGCTGCATTGCCTCTTCCACCTCAGGTATCATTACGATCATCACAAACACCTTCACCATCATCACCAGTATCATCACCACAATCATCACATCCTCCGAGAAAATCAGTATTTAGCTCGGCCTTCTCTCAGACTCCCAGACAACCCACAAATACTCCCCCCTACCCCTACCCTACCCCCCCTTGCAACCCGGCCATCCTAGAAAGGAATTCCTCCTTCAGTGACCTCTCTCACTTTCCTTCCTCCTTCCCTTTTCCCCTCTTCCTTCCCTCTTCCCCTCTTCCTTCCCTCCATCCCTCTCTTGACTTCTTTCCTCCTTCCCTCTCTCCCTCCTTCCTGTAGCCTCCTCCTTCTAATTGTCTCTTCCCTCCTCATCCCTCCCCCAAGCTTTCCTCCCAGTGGCCTCCCTCTCTTCTTCCCTCCCTCCCTCAATACCTTCCTCCTTCTCTCCCTCCTTCTCCCTCCTCCCTAGCTTCCTACCTCTCTCCTTCCCTCTCTCTCTCTCTCTCTCTCTCTCTCTCTCTCTCTCTCTCTCTCTCTCTCTCTCTCTCTCTCTCTCTCTCTCTCTCTCTCTCTCTCTCTCTCTCTCTCTCTCTTCCTCCCTCTCTCCCTCCCTTCCTCCCCTCCCTTCCTTCCTCCCTTCCACCTTCTCACCCTCTCTCCTCCCTACTCCCTCCCTCCCTCCCTTCCTCCCTGTCACCCTCTCTTCTCCCTACCTTCCTCCCTCCCTCACTCACTCTCACCCTCTCTCCTCCCTCTCATCCCCCTCCTTCCCTCTCTCCCTCCCTCCCTACCTTCCTCCCTCTCACTCTCTCTCCTCCCTCTCATCCCCCTCCCTCCCTCCCTCACTCTCACCCTCTCTCCTCCCTACCTTCCTCCCTGTCACTCTCTCTCCTCCCCCTCCCTCCCTCCCTTCCTTCCTCCCTCACTCACTCTCACCCTCTCTCCTTCCTCTCATCCCCCTTCCTTCCTCCCTCTCACTCTCTCTCCTCCCTCTCATCCCCTTCCCTCCCTCCTTTCCTCCCTCTCAGTCTCTCTCCTCCCTCCCTCCCTCCCTCCCATCCCCTCTATCCCTCCCTCCCACCCCTCTATCCCTCCCTCCCTCACTTACTCTACCCTCCCTCCCTCCCTCCCTCGCTCC
>BOPN01000007.1:1178059-1188059 GCA_017312705.2 Penaeus japonicus | reverse complement strand
TTTTGCATGACGTTGTCAGCTAATAAAACGGATGCGCTGTTCGGAAAATAAAGAAAAATATTGTTCTGTGTTAGCTTCAAAGAGCATTTGTAAATTGTGCGCCTTTGGATACTGTTGTTTGTAGTGCACTGGCTAATCATCGATGTTAATCTAATCATTTGATTGAAGCCGAATCTAGATATGATTGGAATTGGTTGCTATGCTTTTGTACAAATATAACCTAGAGAAAGAATCCTTTTTTTAATTATTTAGTAAATCAATCTTGGGACTAATTAATGATAAGAGTCTGCTATGAATATTGAGTTCTTTCGGTATTAAGACTATTCTTTAATTTTGTCAACGTATAATGAGTTTGTAGTTCAAGTGTCAGAGGCATTGCATACTGCACAAATTAAAGCAGCTCTCCCAATGAGGAATTATAATGTCAGGACATAAAGAGAGAGGTAGTATTGGTTTGTTTAAAGACTGGATATGTACCCCAAGGTTGATAAGAGAACAAAAAGATAAAATTTACCTTAGAATGAGCTCATTCAAGATTTACAAAGGGAAAACAAACGGTACTATTTATTCGTACCTTTTAGTTCTGTTCATAAAAAATGAACGAAAGTAACTGTGACCTCGATAGTTTTTTTTTTTTTTTTTTTTTTTTTTTTTTAAGAGGATTGGCATGGACACACAAATAATGAATCTGATAACCTCTCTTAATTAAAGCTGTGATTTATACCAATTAAAGATGAAAAGAAAACCACACGATAACTATACACATACAAAATGATAACACATGACTTTAATATATTCCTAAACTCTCAATGTCCTGGACAGTTAAAGATTTGCGAACACACAATCGTACGATAGTATCCCCGGGTACTGTCCGATATTGGAAATAAAATTCTAGTTATGAAATTTGAGATGATTAAGTCTTGTAATGTCGCAGTTATAGTAATTGCGCCGTAATTTGCATCTCTTTATGTCCCTTTAAGCATTATTTTACAACTCGTATATACATACATACGTGCTGCACATGCATATATACATACATGTTGTTATGCATCCGTAAATACGCATACATGTAAACATACACTGATGTGTGTGTGTGTGTGTGTGTGTGTGTTTGTATGTGTGTGTGTGCGTGGTTGTGTGTGTTTATATGTGTCTGTGTCTGTGTTTCTGTGTGCGTGCGTGTGCGTGTTTGTGTGTGTGTGTCTGTGTGTGTGTGTGTGTGTTTGTATATGCGTATGTGTATGTGTGTATGTGTGTTTATCCTCCGTCTTTCACATCTCTAACAATAGATCTCATTCCCCTTCATCCGCATTCCGATCTCACTCATCCATTTATTCTCCTCCTTTCCAACAAAGGCAAATATATAACAGATTTACATGCAAGCTGAGACTAACAAAGAGAGTCGCTCTTTGTTACGTTGCCTGACAGACGCTGAAAGAAAACTGACGCGGAATCTACTATTTGATATTTAAAAGATAAGAGAAATTTAAAAGATAAGTGAAAAGCTTGAAAAGACAGATACTATGGAGTGGTAAGATAGGGGATACCGCAGAAGCACAATAAACGGGATTTTCATTCTATTAGAGTTCTTCTGTGCCTAATGACATTCTTTCTCATTATCTCTTTCTTTCTTTTTATCTCTCTTTCATTCTCTATATCTTTGTCTCTTCTCTATCTTTTATCCAAGTCTATCTCCCTCTCTCTCTCTCTCTCTCTTTCTCTCTCTCTCTCTTTCTCTCTCTCTTTCTCTTTCTCTTTCTCTTTCTCTCTCTCTCTCTTTCTCTCTCTCTCTCCCAGTTACTCTCTCTCGTTTTCTCTCTCCCAGTCTCTCTCTCTTTCTCTCCCAGTCTCTCTCTCTTTCTTCCTCTCTCCATCTCTTTCTCTCTCTCTCCCTCACTCCATCCCTCTCTCTCTCTCTCTCTCTCTCTCTCTCTCTCTCTCTCTCTCTCTCTCTCTCTCTCTCTCTCTCTCTCTCTCTCTCTCTCTCTCTCTGTCTCTCTCGCTCTTTATCTCTCCCTTCCCCATTCTATCTATCTACTTATCCCTTTCATCCCTTTGTCCTTTCGGACTATCCCTCTTCCTCTCTTCTACATAGGCCCATACCTTCATAACAAAGGACCAGCAGAGCGTCCCTAAGTAAATATTCTCGTGTTGGTTTCGCCTATGTTAGCAGTCCGGCCAACGCATTCTGGGGTAAGATATAGCCCCACAAATAATACACAATCTAACCATTCGAATTCAAAAAGCGCAGTAAAGCAGCGGTCGAACGAGCCAGCTTACTGTTATCTTTGTGCTTATCAACTGATATGCTGGAGCGGAGCCCCTCCTTGTTTAACTGGCCTCGTTCTCCTTGGCCCTCGACCCTCTGAGACAAGGACCCTCTCCCCCTCCCTCCTTCCCTCCCTCCCTCTCTCTCTCTCTCTTCCTCCTCCTCCTCCTCCTCCTCCTCCTCCTTCCCGCCACAAAGCCCTCATTATCACACTTCCTACAGTAGCGCGGATCTCGGGGAAGTTCTTGCCCACACCCACAGTTCAAACTTCTTCTTCCACTTCGATTGTGGGAGATAGGAACAAGGGGTGGGATGATGGGGTGAAGTTAGGAGAGATGGAATTGATAACGAGAGAGAGAGAGAGAGAGAGAGAGAGAGAGAGAGAGAGAGAGAGAGAGAGAGAGAGAGAGAGAGAGAATGGGAAGTGAGGGAAAGAGAGAGACAAGGAGGAAGTAGAGAGAAAGAGAGAGGAGGGGGAAGAAGAAGAAAGAGGGGGGAAAAGAGAGAGTGACAGTGGGGAGGAAGAGAAAGAGATAGAGAGAGAGAGGGGGGTGTTAGAGAGAGAGAGAGAGAGAGAAATAGATTTTAAAAAAACACAGAACGAGATGCAGAAACAGACAAACAAACCGACAAACAGAGAGGTTAACACTCGCACATACACCAAAGACTTAGACAAACACATAAACAAAGAAGACAAACAGACAGCCAAACAAACAGACACAGTATAACCAAATGACATACCCTTCCACACGAGAGGAGATCAAGAAGAAAGAGACAAAGTGCCAGACAGGAATGACAGAGAGAGCCAGACAGTCCGGAAGACAGACGCGCGCGAATGAAATAGATGTCGAGAGAAATCGCCGTCCTCACGCAGGTCCTCAGCACTCACTCAACGAAGACATCTCCCGGAGGAGTGCGGTGTTCAAGTGGTCCTCTTCGCCTTGTGTGGGAGATCTCCTTCAGATTGACATATATTACGCACAGGTTCTGCCAAGATCCCAGGACGACGAGAGTCCGGGGCAACAAGGGATCAAGAACGGCGCGGCTCGAACTCGCTAAGGATCTCTTGAGGACCTGCTCTTCTCGGGGCGTCTTGGCTTGTGGCCGAACCGCGCTCAGCTTTGTGGCGTCGGGGAGAGTTTTTGCTGATAAGGATAAGGATGAAGAGAGGATAAAAAAGAAAGAAAGAAAGAAAGAAAAATATATGTATATATATATATACACACACACACACACACATACACACATCATATATATACATCATAAAAAAAATAGATAGAAATGAAAAGAAAGGGTCGATACTCCAGTGATATCATGTTGACGTTACATTTCGGAATAGCGTCCGTCCTTTCTCGGAATTTTTACCCTACTTGAACACCAAGACTTATAACTAGAAGAAGTAATACGCTGTAGTAATCTTCAGAATCAAAGAACCGTTCAAGATTTTCAGTTGTTGTTGTTGTTGTTGTTTTTTCTTCTTCTACTTCTTGTTATCATTCTCTCTTTATCAAGGACGAGCTATTGACCCTATCTGGGAAAAGATAAGCACTTTTCAAGTAGACTTTACCCTTTTCTTGTCAATATCTCCTCCCTAACATCTCTAGTGACCCTTTTTTTTTCCTTGTGTGTCTTACCCACACAAACCTCTCTCTCCCTGACTCCCTCTCTCTCTCTCTCTCTCTCTCTCTCTCTCTCTCTCTCTCTCTCTCTCTCTCTCTCTCTCTCTCTCTCTCGCTCGCTCTCGCTCTCTCTCTCTCTCTCTCCATCCATCCTCACACACGGAAATACACACACACAACCATATAAATACCGCCACATATACACATACTCACACGCAAACACACACTAAGCAAACAAACAAACAATACAAACACCTTCACACCTACAAAACGGCTCCTCATATGGGTACACACATACCAACAAACACATTTACATACACACGTGTTTGTTGTCATAGCAGCTGCATATTTCAGAATAGAAAGGTTTTGTCAACATTTCGAAATCCGAAAATACCGAGAAAATACAAAACAAAGCGTGTGTCAAGAAGATTCCGGTTAATCTTGGATTACTTTCTCTCTCTTTTCATGTGCTTGTTGTGTGTTTGTCTGTTTTGTTGATGTTTGTTGTTGTTTTGTTTGTTATTTTTGGTTGTTGTTTGTTGTTTTGTTGTTGTTGTTGTTGTTTTTTGTTGTTGTTGTTTTGTTTGTTATTTTTTGGTTGTTGTTTGCTGTTGTTGTTTTGTTGTTGTTGTTGTATGTGGTTGTGGTTGTTTATTGCTGTTTGTTTTCGTTTTTGCTGTTGTATGTTGTTTGTCTGTGGTTAATTGTTGTTTGTTATTGATTGTATTGCATCCCTATTTGTATCTTATATTTATGAATGTATCTTTTTGTATTTAATATCTTTGTATGTCTATTTTTTTATCTTATACTTCTCCCCTCTTCAGTTTTCCCCTTGTCTTCGTCTTTTTAGCTTTTACATATTCATATTTTATTTTATTTTCCATGTTTTGTTATAGATCTTTTATTCTTATTCATCAATATTTTGTGTTTCTTTACCTTTTTCTTTTTCTTTTTCTGTTTTTTTTTGTGTGTTTTTTTCTTTATTATATTTTCTTTCTCTATTCTGTCTTTCGCCTTTTCTTTTTCATCATTATTTTAGTTTTCCATTTATCTTTTACTGTTATCATCAGTATTATCCTTTATATTCTTATCATCCTTATCATTGATGTTATTATTATTAATATTGTTATTACCATTGTTATCGTTATTGTTATAAATGTTATCATCCTTGTTGTTATTTTTGCTGTTATTGTGATTATTCTTGTTGTTGTTATTATCATCACTTTTATTATCATGATTATTACTATAATTATTGTTGTTATCATTATCATTATTACTAAAATTGTCATTATCGTTATCATTATCATTATCATCATTTTCGTTATCGTTGTGTTACCTATCATTATTATCAATATTATCATCATTTTCATCATCATTACGATTTTCCTCATCATTCTCATTATCATGACCATTATCATTATATCTATTATCATTATTACTATCACTTCATTATCATTAGTATCATTATTACTAATATCCTTGTCATTATCATGATTATTGTTGTCATCCTTATCTTTGCCATCGTTATTGCTTTTATTATCATTATTGTTGTTATTACAATCTTTATTGTTATTATCATAACATCATTATTATTCCACCGT
The DNA here is from genome assembly GCA_017312705.2 of Penaeus japonicus. Classification (NCBI taxonomy): domain Eukaryota; kingdom Metazoa; phylum Arthropoda; class Malacostraca; order Decapoda; family Penaeidae; genus Penaeus; species Penaeus japonicus. The sequence goes on along the minus strand of BOPN01000007.1, from coordinate 1,182,570 downwards.
ATCATCAAAAAATGCTGTTGTTAATTATAACATCACTGTCAGTATCAATAAGTTATCTACACCAGTTTCTCCAATTGCAATATATAATGCATTGCCTCGTGTTGCAATTTCATTATTGATATCGCCATCGGTATTACCCTTATCAATATTGCATTTACTTAGTGATAAGCCTAAAGCCAACCCAGTCTTTATCCTTTGCAATCTGCTTGTCGAGTATTTTATATTCCTTATTATAATATTTATAATATTAAAATATAATATTATTATATTTCTTATTATTTTATATTTCTTATTATTATTATATCATTATATTATATTTCTCATTATAGGATTGTTACTGATGTTGCGATCAATATTTTGCAATAGTAGTATGATAATCATTGTTGCATCATTGTTTTTATTTTTGGTCTTTATCAGTTTTATTTGCCTAATTCTATTAGTATTGCTGTTATCAACATCATTCTTGATATCATCATTATCAATTATATTATTATTGTTTTCGGTACTATCATCAGTATCATCTTTATTTCTATTATCATTATATCATCATTGTTACCATTATTTTATCATCATTATCAAATTTATCATTATCGTCATTACTAGTATCATTATTATAAATGTCATTATTATCATTATCGTCGTTACTAGTATCATTATTATAATTGTCATCATTATCCTCCTCATCATTATCATACTTATCATTATCATTATTATTATCCTTATTATCATGATTCCTATCATTACTGCCATCATCGTTATTATCATCATAACCGCTATTACCATCAGTGTCATTTTTGTCATTACCATAACGTTTTCACAACTGTTATGAACTCTATATAACCATACTATTATAATTAATATTAGCATCATTATCATCATTACAACTACTATTAAGATTATTCACAAAATCAGAGTAATTGTAGTAATAGGAATTGTTGTTAAATAGCATTAATGTTGTTAACAATTTATTTTCTCTCTCTCTTTTGCTTTACTCCCTCTCCTTCCTTTTCATTTATCATCATCATCATTTTCAATCTTTTATCATCATTATTATCATTATCATCAATATCATTATTACTATCATTATCATTATCCTCATTATTGACATTCTCAATAATGAAATCACCATATTCTTTCATCCACTTTCATCTTCCACTATTCCCCTCCTTCCTCTTCTTTCTCTTCCATTCTCCTTCTTCCACATTCAACCTGAGTTATACCTCTTCCTCCTGTACCTATTCGCATGCCACCTGTTACCAAGTCAGGTGATACGTCGCAAAAATTGTTGCGTGGAATTTGTTAGTGGCGACAGAGGAGAGAGATGGAATGGGAGCGAGTGAGAGAGAGTGAATAAGAGAGGGAAGGAGAGGGAGAGGATTCGGGTAATGGAAGGACGGAGAAGGAGAGGGAAAAACATAGAAAGAGGAAGAAAGAGAGAAAAATAGATAGACAGATATATATATAGAGAGAGAGAAAGAGAGAGAGAGAGAGAGACAGAGACAGAGAGAGAGAGACAGACAGACAGACAGAGAGAGAGAAACAGAGAGAGGGAGAGAGAGAGAGAGAGAGAGAGAGAGAGAGAGAGAGAGAGAGAGACAGACAGAGAGAGAGAGAGAATGAGAGAAAGAGACAGAGAGAGAGAGAGAAACAGAGAGAGAGAGAGAGAGAGAGAGAGAGAAAGAGAAGAACAGAGTGCCTGTATAAAGCACGCCTCTGTGTCAGACAGAGGATGGGTATCCGAATCACTCCCTCCGTATGTGCGTCTGGGTTTTCGGGTGAGTACGAGCTTAAATTTTTATGCTTGTGTGTATGTGTGGCCAGATGTTGCCTGCTTCGACTCATTTCTTGTCTGACTCGCTCTCGAATTTAATTAAAGTTTTCTTTTTGCTGTTGTTACGAGGCGATGGATGGCTGTGGTGCCTCCTTTTATTTCCAGACGAGCATTTTTAGTAAGTCTGAACTGAAGTATCTATTCTGCCGTAAATGTTTCGAGAACATATAAAATACGACACAAAAGAATGTTTCATTTCGTTGGTCGTTTTATGCTTTACGAGTTTAACAATGATTAATAAAAAGTAAACCCAGTATCTAATACGAGTCAAAACAAACAACAAAACTCATACAAGTAAAATAATAATACACAAACAAAGTCCTCCGATGAATCACAAAGTTAAGAAACAACAACAATAACAACAACAACTGAACTAAGAAATGAAAAAAAATAGATAAAAGGAAAGTAAACCCACAGGTGTGAGTGAGTAGCGAGTGAAGCCGACCTGTTGATCACCGGCAGGGGAAACTTGACGTATTTGTTCGAAATGTTACCAGCTGGGAATGTTCAATGTGAGAAAGTGCTTTTTGAAAACGGCGATGGAGGAGAGAAAGGGAAAGATAGAGGGGGGGGGGAGAGGAAGGGTGTAGGGAGGGAGAGAGAAGATGAGAGAGAGAGAGAGAGAGAGAGAGAGAGAGAGAGAGAGAGAGAGAGGGAGAGAGAGAGGATGAGAGAAAGAGAGAGAGAGAGAGAGAGAGAGAGAGACGCACACACAGAGAGAGAAAGAGAGTGAGAGAGAGCTTGTTCTGGAGGGACTTACTTTCATTTTGTTACTCCAAGTTAGAGCTAAAATTTTCAAGTGTGTCTTCTCCTCCTCCTCCTCCTTCTCCTCCTCCTCCTCCTCCTCCTCCATCCTCTTCTTTTTCTTTTTCTTTTATACGTCTGGGATCCCAGGCTAACCCGAACAAAGAGATAGAATACAAGTATGATTATTTTATAATACTCGCTCTCTGAGTGTAAAAAAAAGAAAAATAAAAAAAAAAGAAGAGAATAAAATGAAGAAAAAAAAAAAAAAGCGTGGGTCTAAAACAAGAAGGTTAAAATGTGTTCAGCATAACTCTGCCCTCCTCTCCTTTTTTCACCTCCCCCCCCCCCCCCCCACTCTCGAAGCATCTTTATCCCTCCCCTTATCTTCTGACCTCCCCACCCCATCCCCACACTACCAACCAAGCATCTCTCCTCATCCCAACCCCACCCTACCCTACCCCACCCCACCCCACCCCCACCCCGACCCCTCATCCCCAACGGACACCCCGTTTGAATTTTTTAACGGTTTTATTTATCTACCTGTCTATAAATGTGACATCTAGCATCCTTGTCCCCGGCTGTCTGGAGGCATATCGCCGCTGCCATTTCTCTTTCCTCCGCCAGTATTCCGGAGGCGGCCTTTGCTAACGTCTCTTAAGTTCTTGCTACATGACGAAGGAGGTTTCCGTGGAGGGTGGGGGGGAGGGGGCATTGGGGAGAGGAAGGGGCGTTGGGGGTCATAGGGGAGAGGAAAAGGGGCTTGGGAGATATTTATAGGAGAGGGGAGGGGGTAGGGGGGTTGGGGGATGGTCATAGGAGGGGGAGGGGGGATGGGGGGTATAGGAGAGGGGGTAGGGGGGTTGGGGGATGGTCATAGGAGAAGGAAGGGGTAGGGGGGTTGGAGGATGGTCATAGGAGAGGGGAAGGGGGTAGGGGGATGGTCATAGGAGGGGGTAGGGGGGTTGGGGGATGGTCATACGAGAGGGGAGGGGGTGTTGGGGGGTGTTGGGGGTTGACCTTCCCCGGGACGCTAACGAGCGCTTCCTCGGCTCGTCTGTAGGATATGGCGGTCTGTGGTGACGCGCCGAGAGACAATGTCAAGACAGAGGAAGACGGAGACGAGGGAGGGAGGGAGGGAGGAAGTGGGGTGGATGGGGGGGTAGGGAGAAGAAGGGAGATGAAGAGGGGGAGGAGGGAGGAAGGAAGAAGAACGGAGGAGGGGATACGGAGAGGGGGAGGATGGATGGAGGGAGGAAGAAGAGTGGAATGAGGGTAGGGAGAGAAAAGGAGAGGAAGAGGGGGAGGATAGAGGGAGGAAGAAGAGCAGAGGGGGGGGGAGAAGGGGGGAAGGGAGAAGAGCGGAAGGGAAAAGAGGTAGAAGGGGCGGAGGGGAGAGGGAGTTGGGAAAGAGGGTGAGGGACGGAAGAGACGAGGGCAAGACGGAAGAAAGAGGGAGAGGAGGTGGAGGTGGGGGAGAGGGAGAGAGGGAAAGGGAAACGAGAGAAAGATAGGGGGAGGGAGATGGAGAGGTGACGGAGGCAATACAAGGAGATACGAGGACAAGACGGGGGAGAAGACGGGGAGTGGTATAGGCGGGGAAGGGAGACGGAAAAGGCGGAGTAAGTGCAAGGCGAGAAGTAGGGAGGGAATAGGCGGGAGAGAGGCCAGGGGAGAGGGAAGTGAGGAAGAAGAGGCAGAGGGAAGGAGGAGGCGGAGAGAGGGAAAAGAGGGAGGGGAGGCAGGAGGGAAGGAGGTGGAGAGAGCCCAAGGAGAGGAGGTGAGGGGGGGGGGGGCGACGGAGGAGGCAGAGAATGGCCAGGGGGAAGGAAGGGGGGAGGGGGGAGGAAAGGTGCCAGTGAAACCTCAAGGGAGAGGAGACACTGAAAGCGAAAGGGTGTACAGGGGAAGACGTCGCAGTGATGAGAAAGAGAAA
>BOPN01000007.1:1135559-1138059 GCA_017312705.2 Penaeus japonicus | reverse complement strand
ATAACCTTGCATTCCATCTTTTTACACTATTTTTGGTCAAATACGTATTGATTTCTAATCATCTTCTCTGAGTGTGCTGGATATTATCCCTGTTTAATTCCTGTAACCATTCGACATTTCGTTTGTTTTGCTCTTCTAAGCTCCAGATTTCACCAACAATTCCCTACTCTTACCAGCACCTCTTTCATTGTTGAGTGCCATATATGATTTATATTGGTCAAGTTGACGTCTATTTAGTCTCTTTTGAGTTATTCTCTGTTCATGTCCGTCCATTAATCTTTAAACCATGTGCAACCATTCTGTTTCAATTCTTCCATTCGAGTTAGCAATCCTTTCCTCGTTATCTTGCCTTCTTTGTTCTCGTCTTTCTCTTTCTAAGATATTCAGCTCTTCCCTAAGTTTTTTAATATCACATTCAGTGGGTCTCATTCACCACGGGTCTTTTCTTTACACCTCCAACAGTTCTCCTTAGCACTAGTTTCTCTTCACTTTTTTAAATTTCTTTAATGTTATGTTCGCTTTCTTAAGTGTTAGGTCGATGGGTATGTCCCCTTTCTTTATCCCTTTCACTTCCTCAATAGTTAACCTTACCCCAGGGCTTACTTCCTTTTCATTTACCTCAGGATCTTGTATAACCATGTATCCTGTTCGTTCTTCAACGTTTTTTAATACTTCTCTAATTTCTTCATCTACATTTGGCTCTTCATGCAAACTTATATTCACCATCTCTCCTTCTTGATGTATATTTTTCCTATTTCTCTCCAGTTTAATCTCTTTCTTGTATCTCTCCCCTGGTTACACAAATAATTTTGTATGATATTAAACATTTCTGTTTCACCCCATTTCTTAAACATGCTTTGCCTATTGTCTCTCACTGGTCTTCCGTTCTCATTACGTATATAAAAGAGAGAGAAAAACATAGTAAAAATTATAACAATGATAAATGAATAATAAAGAAAAAAGAAAAAATATATATATTATTACCACCTTATTTACTTCTTCAGTCAATTTCATTCTACCAGTCGTGGGATGAAGACAGGACTTGCATTGCTTACCAGCAGGATAACTGTCGGACACTGGGCCTTCACTGTTTAATCAAGTCCATCCTCATTTACGCCACGAATTGATATATTATCAATTGGCATTTTCCACTCACAGAGAGGGTGGTGCTTTGAAGTGTCCTCCACTCCAGAAGAGTTGTATGACAGGATATAAGAGCGTCTTCGGCCCAAAAGACATGGTTATACTCTATCGGGCGCCAATTTCGTATTTTTGAACCACAGCGTTTGGTGGTTTTACTGAGATCTCACCTCTAAGAAGGTTCCTACCCTACTGTAGGAGCCCTGTTTCCCATTTGATATGTTTATTCCCCGCCGGACATCATTATCATCATTATTATCGTCTTCATCAACATTTTTATCATTATCATTATTATTATTATCAGTATTATTAACATTATTGTTATTCTAATTCTTATTATCATCGTAATCAATGTTATCATCATACTATATTATCGTTATTATTACTGTCATCATTATTGTTACTATTTTCATTATAATCATTATAATTGATATTGTGTTTCTTAATTATTATAACTATTTTTCCATTGATATCACAATGATCATTACTTTATTATCAGTATTGTTATTATTATCATCATTATCATTACCATTACTATAATAAATACTATACTTATTATTGTTATTATAGTTATTAAATTATTGTTTTTTTTATTATTGTTATCATGAGCATTGTAATATCACTGTCATTATCACTTTTATTATCATTATTGTTATTTTTGTCATTATCATCATTATTATTGCTATTCATATTAACAATGCATAATTATTATTATAATTGATATTGATATTATAATTATAATAATTATTGTTATTACTATACATTATCATTGTTATTCTTATCATTAATTATCATTGCTGTTATTCTTATCATTGATTATCATTGTTATTATTCTAATCATCAATATCATAATCATAACACCCATAACAAAGATGATAACTTAAGGATGGTCTAAAAGATAAAAAAAAAAAAAAAAGTGACATTGATACCAATAATCGCAATTGCAAGCCATCGTAAAAAATCATATTTTTTCCAAAACGAAAGTCTGAGAAGGACGTCGAGTAAAAGAAAAAAAGCATCATTGATTCATTATGAATTTTAAGGAGCAAATTGATATGCATTTTCTCTCTCTCTCTCTCTCTCTCTCTTTCTTCTTTTTTAAATTGGGGGTCAAGGTATGATAAGAAGGGAGGAAAAGTTAAGGAAAAAGTTATCGCAGTCACAAGTGATCCATGAAGGAATGTCGAATCTGGAAGCTCTTGAAGGTTAATTGAGACACGAATAAAGTTTCCTTCGCGATCTGGAGGAAAATGCGAAGTCCTTTTTTTTAAGAGGATCAGAAGAGCGCGCCTATCGTAATAAGGAAAAAAAAAAAAGGAAAATCGTGTTATAAAGATGAAAGATTTTTACTTTTTCTCCT
>BOPN01000007.1:1090559-1098059 GCA_017312705.2 Penaeus japonicus | reverse complement strand
CGCTTATTCTAATTTATCATTGACTACAACGTTAATACCTTCATCCCCTTTAGCAATTGCAATGTCCGTGTTGTGATTGAGTGATTTAGCGGCCAAAGACCACAGTGGAAATTTTGATGCGATGTTTTTTTTTTTTTTTTTTTTTCCTCATTTCCGCCGTGTAGTTTTAGAATGTTGATTTAATAGCCTCGTAAAGCTGTGGAAGAGCCCTTTTTAGCTGACTCTAATTCCACCCGCAAGGTAAGTGAACACGTGATATAACCGTTCTTACCCCTGTGACTATGATGTTCTCTACGCATACTCTATTGCAGTGTGATACTGTCATCCGTTTGTTCAGCCGTTTTGTTCATAATGTCATTGGAATTTTGATATTGTAATGAAAATCTTGGCCCCAAATCAAGCCACTGATCCAGGTAGTATCTTTTCTAGGATGGAGGTAACTGCACATTTATAGTTGATATGAGGAGTTAACTTCGCCAGTTTTGATGTTCATATATGGCTTGCTTGCGCAGTCAGCTATAATTCCAGTCGAGATTATAAATATGAACGGAGCAAAACCGTTAAAACTATCACACATGGGATCTGTTTCAATCCGTTCATTAAGCTGTAATCTTTACTCAGGGATTAGTTTTTTTTTTCTTTTTCTTTTTCTTTTTTTTTCTTTTCTTTTTTTCTTTTCGCAATAAAACCCACGAGGTCGCAAATGTTATATACACGGACATTTAACCTGATCCGAACCAAACAAAAATTCCGCTTCGAAATTATACAAATACAAGAGCCCGAGATCGAAATATTTGACGAAATATATATCGAGGAGAGATCGACGCGATGCTACGTCAAAGAGATCGTCTAGAAACTAAACCGGATTAACATCCCTACGGAATGTAAGCGATAGACGTTCTTTAAGAAAGCTTTATAAACATCTAACCTTACGAGAAAATGCTTGGTCTCATAACTAAAAAAAAACGGAACATTAACTAGAATCGTAGAAGTACTGGCCAACTGAATTGAGACTAACCTGTTCGTTGTTAGAAATCCTGAAGGAATTTTAATGCGATACCCCCCTTTTTCCTTGTATTTGGGGTGTGATTCTTACCAGCCTTGAGCATTCCTAGAAAGTCAGTGGCCTCTATATCACACTAACACTTTTTTCCGTGGACTTTAATCGTTATCTCTCCAAAAACAGATTTTTTTCTTTATTTCTTTCATTTTGGCGCCGCCCGTCACACACCGTAAAAGAACCACCGACCCAGTCATGCACGAGGACACATGTAAACAAAAACAGAGATGGCCTCAACGAAGACCGAAGTGGCTGCAGTTCTTCTTCTGATCTCAAAACCAACGGTTCTGATGGATATATACCTGAGAGTCGTTACCACTAAGACGATAGATGGAAGTTTTATCGTGCTGATTCAAATCGCGAGGCTATTGCGTGGGGCGACAAGCTACGATGTAAACAAACAAGTAAAACATTGGTTAGTACATAGAGTTCAATTTATATGCAATCTTTTTTTTTTTTTTTTTTTTTTTTTTTTGAAGTAGTGAGTTCTGAATCAATCTTGATTTGAAAAATGTAATGCGGAACTTTTCAAGTGGGAACCATCTTTTCTCGTTTGAGTAAAAATAATAACGAATAGAACGACAGTCTTTAGAGAGATTTTGTGACTAATCTAATGATTTTTAATATCGTAGACGAAGAAGACGAAGAAGAAGGGGAAGACAAGAGAGAAGAAGAAAGAAGAAACGAGGAATCAAATGAAGATGAGGAAGAAGACAGAAAAGAAACAGTGGACGGATCGACGAACAGGAAGAAGTAAATGAGGAAGAAGAGGGGAAGCAAGAGGAGGAAGGGGATGGCGAGGAAAGAGAGATGGGACGAGGAATCGATGGAGGAAGAACAGAAATAAGGATGAGAAGAAAGGGAAAACAAATAAGGAGGAAGAGAAAAACCGGATAGAAGGGGATAAAAATAAAAGGAGTTAATATATGGTACGCCAAATTGAAAAATAATAATAAGAAGAAGAATAAGAATACATTACAAGAATTCTACCTCATCCTTTACCTTTAAAATGCTTGCCATGTTTATTTGATGTAGAACAAAATGATAAACTTCTATCTATGAAACAGATAGATTGAATTAAACATATATGCCATTAGAATAAGCTTTAGCCATTCCTTTTCCCCTACATAAATTACAAGCGATTTTATTCCAATAATTTCATTTCCTTTAAGTTCCTTTAAGTAGACACCAGCATCCTCTTAAGCGAAGTTACTAAGAAGATATAGGGTCTGGTACATATTGGCATCCATTGCAACAGCAGAACATGATCACCAACACCCAAAAAAGAGTCATGTTGAAAAAAATTACCTATATGGAGGGTACAAACGTGGCTTGTATAATGACCAGAAGCAGTCATTAAATACGATAATATATCATCGTGATGCTTCAATTAATACTTCAAATAATAGTTAAATAATAATTATCTCTTTTACCTCATCATTATTTTTCAATTTTTTTCTTTCTTTTACTTATCCAACACTTTTTTTTTTGCGCCAAGCTCTTGTTAATCACAATTCAGTCAACAGATCTCAGGACACTGCCCCCAGGTATCTTTGCAAGCTCTTGCAATGGCAAAGCCGGAGTCACTTAAACATAAACTTCGATGTTTTATCCGCGAGGGATTTTTTTTTTTTTTTTTTTTTTTTTTTTTTTTTTATTCACGTATGAGGTAAAGGTCATGACGCTAGATTAAACCATAAATCGTCTAATTCTCATGGGGTAAAAATCATGATTAGGTACGTGTTATTTTTGCTGTATATTCGTATACAGATTTACTTCGAGCAATTATTTGATCTTATCAAAATGATGAGGTACCTAGTCTGACTCGTGTGTGTGTGTGTGTACGGTTATTTTTGTCTATATGTGTGTGTGACCGTTTATTTATGTCTATGTGTGTGTGTGTTTATGTGTTTATTTATGTCTGTGTGTGTGTGTGTGTGTGTTTATGTGTTTATTTATGTCTGTGTGGCTGTGCGTTTATTTATGTCTATATGTGTGTGTGACCGTTTATTTATGTATATGTGTTTGTGTTTATGTGTTTATTTATGTCTGTGTCTGTGTGTGAACGTTTATTTTTGTCTATATGTGTGTGTGACCGTTTATTTATGTCTATGTGTGTGTTTATGTGTTTATTTATATCTGTGCGTGCGTGCGTGTGTGTGCGTTTGTTTGTGTGTGTGCTTGCATATGTATGCGTGTGTACCCAGTTAACAAGGGACAATGTTGGGTTTGTTCTTTTCTCAAAGCGGCCTCAGGGGATGACAACCTCTCCGTTACACGACACGGCCATATGAAGACGAAGGATGCTGATAGCTTTTGTTTCTTGCGAAATCTGTCGTTGTTATGCTGACACGATGCAGTTTTAGAACTACGGTGAGCGAAAGTTTTCACTGGCGATTAAAAGGATATGGGTTGGTAATAGATTTTAATGAACTCTATCAGATTAGTGTGTGTGCGTGTGTGTGTGTGGGTGTGGGTGGGTGGGCGGGTGTGTCTGTGTATGTGCGGGATTGTATATATGTTTTCTTCGTCACAAATCTGAGCCACCGACATGTCTATATCTCGGCATCCTTTTTGTGATCAAAAGATTATTTCTGGCCAGATGTGCCCAAAGAAGTGACCGAAAAGTTTAGAAATATTACGTTCGACAAAACGGATTTCGTCTTTGTTTGTTTATTTGTTTCTTTCCCCGATTCCTTATAACTTAACTGACAGACGGACATCAACATAGACACACCTAACAATTGCCGTTGTAATTACCATTATCATTACCACTTTATCTCAGTCATCATTGTCACCCATACTCATTTCAATCATTATCATCAATATCATTATCATCATCACCATGATTACTATTATCTTCATTATCATCAGAAAGGCAGGAAAAGAAAAGTAACAACGACCCTTATCATGTCCCGAAGACGACCCATCACGACACCCTCTCTCTCTCTCTCTTTCTATTTATCTATCTATATCCCTCTTTCTCTTTGTATAGATAAATAGATAGATAGATAGATTGATAGATCCTTCACCCTCTCCCTTGCCCTCTCTCTCTCATTCCTCCCCCCCCCCAACTCTTTCTCTTTATCTCTCTCTCTCTCTCTCTCTCTCTCTCTCTCTCTCTCTCTCCTCTCTGTCTGTCTCTCTCTCTCTCTCTCTCTCTCTCTCTCTCTCTCTCTTTCTCTCTCTCTCTCTCTCTCTCTCTCTCTCTCTCTCTCTCTCTCTCTCTCTCTTTCTCTCTCTCTTTCTCTCTCTCTCTCTCTCTCTCTCTCTCTCTCTCTCTCTCTCTCTCTCTCTCTCTCTCTCTCTCTCTCTCTCTCTCTCTCTCTCTCTCTCCTTCACATTCTCCCTCGCCTTCTGCCTTTCCCTCGCTCATTCTGTTTCTACCCCACCCTTCTCTCTTTCTCTCTCCTTCACCTACCCTCTTACTGTCCCTCCCCCTCTCTCTCTCCTTCACTCTCTCCGTCGCCCTCCCTCGCCCTCGCCTTCTCCCTCTTACTCTTTCTCTCCCCTCTCTCTATCTTCTCCCTCTCCTTCGCCCTCTCTCTCTCTCCTTCACCTTCTCCCTTGAACTCTGCTTCTTACTCTCTCTCCACTCTCTCTCTCTTCTCCCTCTCCCTCGTCCTCTTCTCTCTCCTTCACCTTCTCCCTCGCCCTCTACCTCTTATACTCTCTCTCCTCTCTCTCTCCCCCCCCTCTCCCTCACTCGTTCCCCCTCTCCCTCATTCGTCCCTCCTCTCTCTCTCTCCTTCACCTTCTCCCTCACCCTCTGCCTCTTACTCTCTCTCCCCTCTCTCTCATCCCCCCTCTCCCTCACTCGTTCCCCCTCTCTCTCTCTCCTTCACCTTCTCCCTCACCCTCTGCCTCTTACTCTCTCTCCCCTCTCTCTCATCCCCCCCTCTCCCTCACTCGTTCCCTCTCTCTTTTTCTCCTTCACCTTCTCCCTCGCCCTCTGCCTCTTATACTCTCTCTCTCCTCTCTCTCATTCTCCCTCTCCCTCACTCGTTCCCCCGTCTCCCTCACTCGTCCCCCCTCTCTCTCTCTCGTCTCTCTCCTTCACTTTTTCCCTCGTCCTCTGCCTCTTCCTCTCTCTCCCCTCTCCCTCACTCGCCCCCCCCTCTCCCTTACTCGTCCCCCCTCTCCCTCTCCTTCCCCCTCTCCCTCTCCTTCCCCCTCTCCCTCTCCTTCCCCTTGCTCCCTCGTCCTCTGCTTCTTACTCTCTCTCTCCTTCACCGTCTCCCTCGTCCTCTGTTTCTTACTCTCTCTCCCCTCTCTCTCATTCCCCCTCTCCCTCTCCTTCCCCCTCTCCCTCTCCTTCCCCTCGCTCCCCTTGTTTACTCTACCGTTACGACTGGAAATTAATTCTGTGTTCTGCTGAAGATGAGCAGTGCTTTGCCTTCCTTGCATGTCTGGAGGCTGGAGGAAGCAGATATCATGCAGGCACAAGAAGCTAGGATTAGGTACTTTGTTTTTCATTGTTAAATCCTTAATGGTTTTCTTCTAGTTCTTCTTTTGTTTCTTATTATTGTTTTTTTTTTTTTCTTATGATTCTTCTTTTTCTTAATCATTTTCTACCTCTCTTGATGTCATTGTTTTTTAAAGTCTTCTGCTTCTGCTTCTTCTACTTCTTCTCTTCCTTCTTCTTCTTCTTTTTGCTTTCTTCTTCGTCTTCTTCTCTTCTTCTTCTTTTCTTCCACTTCCTCCTATGCTTATTATCATTATCATTATTATTATTACCATTATCACAATTATTATAGTTTTCTGCTTCTTCTTCTTCTTCTTCTTCTTCTTCTTCTTTATCATTACTATTACCTGATAGATCAATATTCTTCATAGGCTTTCTTCTTCTGACATACTATGACATAATGAAATTCATCCATACTCCAAAGAACACTATCATACTATACAGTACAAGCGCATCCGACTTCGGAAGCAAACTTAAAACAAATAAAACGTATGCAAACCACGAACATACACATTAACAAAAAATAATAATAAAAAAAAAATAATAATTTAGCGTAGTATCAGATATTCAAACAATAGAAAAGGGAATTGAAGTAAACAACGCTACAAAGTCGTTTTCAGACTTCCGTTTATTGCAATGTGTAAAACAAACCACACAAGAGAAGTTTCCTATATACATCCGCCAATCGTTTGTCATGATTCTGTGTAAGTAAATCGCCATATTCCCCGACGACCTCCGGCGCCGCAAACATGACAGCGACGACAAAACCAACTCATTAAGAAATCCTTAATGAGTTTAGGTTCGTATTGCATTCGGGGGATACGAATGTACTTACTTTCTTTTTGTTTCTCCATAAAGCAGCTTTAGTATGTTTTCGCTCTACGTTCCCCTTGCTGTTGTGTCTTAATGACTTAACGATATATCAGTCTAATGTTTTTCTCATAATCGATAAGCAAATGGCTGCCATTTAAGTGGCTGGAGAGCGCCATATTTGTCTCAGCTTGTAAACGGTCCTGTGGGAAATTCGATCTTCAATTTTGAGTTGGAGGAGAGACCCACATATTCATCAAAGGGACGTGTGTATTTGTTCCTTTTGATAACACTTTTTCACCCCCCCCCCCTCAAAAAAAAAAAAAAAAAAAAAAAAAAAAAAAAAAAATCTTGGAGCTCGTATGCCTATATCTAACATACACACGCATTTACTCCGCTCTGAGATTAATACTCGGCATCTGCAAATAAACACTGTTACCAATACCCTTCATCACGGGGCCGGAAGCCATGCGGAGGCCCAGAGCTACCCACTATGAATTTCAATGTTGCCCGTTTATTTAGCCATCATATTTGTGGCCTCTGGGCTGGTTGTCAGCTGGGGGGAGTGGGAGGGAGAGGGAGGGGGCGAACACCGGAATGCCGACATGATGATGCCGATTTATTTACATAGAATGCCGGGTTACATATATATATATATAATGCCGACGTGATTACCTGCACATCATACCGAGATTATTACTTGTACATTTTGTCCACATAATTAATCACATAATCACATAAAGTTGACATCATGACGGGCACGTAACACCGACTTACGTGCACATAATGCCGATCTTATTACTGACACATAATATGGACATAAACACTTACACAGAATGCCACCTTCATTTCATAGAACACCGACATACTTGCAGATAATGCCGACGTGATTCCTTGCATACAATGCCGCAATGCCGACTTACATGCACAGCTTTGGAATACCCACATGACAAACGATTGGCGGATGTATATAGGAAACTTCTCTTGTGTGGTTTGTTTTACACATTGCAATAAACGGAAGTCTGGAAACGACTTTGCAGCGTTGTTTACTTCAATTCCCTTTTCTATTGTTTGAATATCTGATACCACGCGGAATTAACTTTTTTTTTTTTTTTTTTTTTAATGTGTATGTTCGTGGTTTGCATACGTTTTATTTGTTTATGTT
>BOPN01000007.1:1065559-1068059 GCA_017312705.2 Penaeus japonicus | reverse complement strand
TATTTACGTCATTTCTTCATCCTTTTCGAGATGAAAATAATTCTCCTTTGCGTCGTCCTTGGGTTAAATTTGGTTACCTATTATGGCAACCAGCGACCTTTAAGGACAATCTGATACGAAGTTCAATATTGGAGTCACAAAACTTTCATTCGATTTCGCAAGGAGAGAGAGAGAGAGAGAGAGAGGGGAAAAAAACGAAATGTCATAGACCGAAGGAACATAACCGAGAGCGCAATTACGTCACGCGTTCAGCCTTTAATGTCCGGGACTTTCGCCTTTGTGCACCCTCCATCTGCAATTTTATCTTCCAATCGCACTGTATTCCCTCAAGCAAAGAGGAAAGACTTCAGTTCAAGGGGCTTTTATGACAGACTTCTTTGGCTGACGCTTTCCTACGGTATCATTCCAAAGCAAATCTAGTCTTTAGAGGAACCTCGCGCTGATTCGCTTTTTTTTTTTTTTTTTCTTTTTCTCCCCCTCTCTAACTAGTGCCAGAAATTGAATCGTTGTTGCGAACGGCCGTAAAACAACGAGCGAAATGTCTCTACAATTGCTTTTCATTATGGTCAACGAGATTAGTGCCATGAATAATTAATGGCTCATTACGCAAGAGGCTGGAGAAGTAGCTCATCGTCTCCCGAATCCTGCCTTGGTGAATCCGCCAACAGAACAGATTAGTAGGCAAGGAGAGAGGGTGCAATGGCAAGGCAGCGCGTGCAACTTTTGTGCACTTGATACTAATCTGTTATTACAATGAGGCAATGACTGACTGCCCTTGCGATTTTTCTTTGGGGTAACTCTGCATAATGAAGGTCCAGTCATTGTTCTTGTATGTATACGATTTTGAACGAGTTTTATATACGGCTGCAATAATGCTATTTTAGCATTGCAGAAAGGAATCTCGAGTGATTGAATTGTTACAATAAACGAATAAAGTGTTGAATCAATTTAATAAATAAAGTGTTACGGTAAATAAACGAAAATGTAAATTACACTTTCTTGTGACAAATGTTTACTCGGTTATAATACTTAAATGAACAGATAACAAATGGCCCACGCTGAGTACTCAGATGACAAAACTTTTTATTATATATATGCTGCACGGGAATAAGTTCCTTATATACGTGGGAATGGTAGTATTTTGTACTCGAAATATTTCACATAAACTCAACTTTTGAAACACATTAAGGGGAGAAAATCAGTCTAAACAACTTCGAAACAACTTAAGAGTTTGAGATCCGATAAAGAATGTTTTTGTTTCTTTTTTCTTTTTTTAAGGTAATCACATACAATCGACGCATTATCTTTCAAGGAGCCTTCAAGGAGAAGTTGGTTCTTTCGGAGAAGACTAAACGTTCGATTGAATACCAGATACAGCAAAGTGAATCGAAGGTAAACTATAGAAATTGCATCGTAAGCTCCAGACAAGAAGGGAAGTTCTATCAACTCCTGGACAGAAGACTGGCATAGAATCCTTCTTTCGAAAATGAGATCATTGTTGTTGTTGTTTTAATCTTTTTCCTTTTGGGTTTTCCGTCGGTTTTCTCTTTCCTCTTCTGCGAATGGCTAATATAAGCTACTTGTTTAGAACGTTGCACGAAAATATGAAAAATGCGTGTGTATAAAAAATATATATATGATACAAATACATTTCCTACAACGAAAATAGCATAACTCAAATATTAGTAAAATGTAAACAATACATTGCTGATTACTCTGCGAGAGGCTGTGCTTGGGACTGTGTTTATCTAATCTGTATATGATTAAATGCTTTGAGTCCTTTCATGTTTGAATGATCTTCCAACGGGCAGAAGACTGGCATAGAATCCTTCTTTCAAAAATAAGATCATTGTTGTTGTTGTTTTTTTTTTTCTTTTTCCTTTTGGTTCATGACAAATTCTTCAGAGATCTACACTGCTTTTTTCGATCCTTTGTTGATAACAAGGGAAAGGATAAACAAAAGTAAACAAGAGCTTCTTAAAGCCAGCGTCTTAAATCAACTAAGCTAAGTTTTCATCGACGTTCTTGCAACCAGTTCAATGCACATATAAGACTGGCATCTGTGCATCTTTGTTGTCTTGAGTCTACAGTGATCTTACCTTGCATGAAGAGGAGTAGCATGGCAAGAGCTCCTGTAGAGGCGCCGTTCTTGCTGGTCCGCGAAACCATGGTCTTGGAGGTCAGCTGTTTCTTCGGGAGGTTATATATATATCCTAGAGGAAGTGTGAAGGATAGTATGCACTGTTTCTTTTTTCCTTTTTTTTCTCCCCTTTTTTTCTCCTCTTTATTTTAAATATTTTGATAGGTGAGTCCGACTGTATTTATTACTAGATTCGTAGGGTCTTATTTACATAGAGAGCGTGAGAGGATATGTATTTCTGTCCTCATTCATTTTATGGTTATGGGCGTTCTGTCTAGCAGTGTATGGACCACCCGACCTCGCCAGGCATGTGTAACAGACGTTCGAGAAATAAAGAACGAGGGGAGGGAAAGAGCTGAC
>BOPN01000007.1:1045559-1055559 GCA_017312705.2 Penaeus japonicus | reverse complement strand
ATAAAGCCAGATATTTTCATAAACTCAGACGCTTTCCCCGCAAATGTGAAAGTGTTCTTAAATAAAAACAAGTACAAGAACGACCAGAACGTTTGACCAGGCATCGCCGTCAGCAATGCCTGTGACAAGATCGCACGAGGTCATAAAAATAGACCACATTAACGCACAATCTCTCCTCGGGCACTTTGACGAAATTAAAATGCTAATTGAGGAGAGAAACATAGACATTCTGTGCATCAGTGAAACATGGCTCCACCAGGAAATGGTTAGTAATTTCATAACTGTTCCAAATTTCAATATCTATAGATGCGATGCAGGGCGTGGAGGAGGAGTATGTATGTATGTACGGGATAACCTGAAATCAACCATGATATCTCCTACAGCAGTTAATAATACTGCCGTAGAAGATGTCTGGGTTACCGTACAGAGCAACATGCTTCCTTCCATTATTATTGGCGTAGTCTATAGGCATCCTCATGCAACTTTAGAATCTTTTGAATATAGAACAAATCACAGAGAAATGTCATTGAAAAATAAACCATTCTTTATCTTAGGTGATTTAAATGATGATTTGACTAAATCTAATGCTAAATTAGCTAAGATAATAAAGAAAAACAAACTAGAACAAATTATAGATAAACCTACACGTATTACAGAAAACACCTCATCCTTATTAGATGTAATAATAACTAACAGGTCAGACATTATCCATCATACGGATGTCATCCCGTGTCATATTGCTGACCATGCACTTATCACACTCACATTAAATATAAAGAAACCAAAGCGACCACCGATAACAAAAACATTTCGTGACCTTAAGCATTATAATCTTCAATCATTCATCGAGCTCATCAGATCTAAAGAGACGATGCTCTTAAATATCTTTTCAACAGATGATGTAGACAAACAGGTAACTATCCTTACGGAAGTGATTAAAAGCAGTATTGACGCGTTGGCACCTCTTGTAACGAGAGTCGTCAGACGTCCCCCTGCTCCTTGGATAGATGACGACATCAAGAGGGCCATTAAAGACAGAAATAATGCCCACCATAGTCTCAAAAATAACAGAAATGACGCCGCCCTTAAGGCAGATTATAAAATAAAAAATAAAAATGTTAAACAGTTAATACAAAGTGCAAAAACAAATTATTTCAGAAACAGATTCATAGAATATAAAAACAATTCGGATAAAACATGGAAAATTATTAAGTCAATCGTACCTAGCAACAAACACCACACTGATAATCGTACAAGTTCTACACAAAGCACAGAGTATTTGAACGACTTCTTTTCAAAAATAGGTAAACTAACTTATGAACAAACAAATGCGTCTACATTACAGCAAAATATAAATCAAGCTATGCCTACATCTAATATTTTCAGACCAAAACCAATTGATGTGGAGACTATTATCCTAGTAATAAAACACCTTCGCGAAACAAATGCTGTAGGAGCAGACGGTATTGCTTTGCGCACGACAAGGATAGTCTGCCAGCAACCACACATTATCTGGCGGTCATAATTAACACTTCCCTGGTCACTGGTGTTTTTCCATCGCTTTGGAAACATGGAATAGTAACGCAATTTTCAAATCCCAGGAGATATAGACGACGACGTTAATAATTACCGCCCTATTACAATACTCCCTGTATTATCTAAAGTTTTGGAGAAAATCGTAGCAAATCAACTAACGAATTTCCTGGAGGCCAATAACCTATTATCTAAAACACAACATGGCTTTAGAAATAGGTTATCCACTGAAACAGCGTTATTGCAGATAACTAATAAAATTTATGATAATATAGACAATAATCAGGTTAATTTACTCACATTATGTGATCTTTCAAAAGCTTTTGACAGTGTAAATCACAAAATTCTTCTTCACAAACTAAGATCCCATAAAATTGATTCTTTCTGGTTTACTAAGTTATCTACTGAATAATAGAACGCAATCTGTAAAAATTAATGAAATCATATCATCGAAACAACCAATATGTTTTGGTGTTCCACAAGGATCCATCTTAGGCCCAATCCTATTTACAGTTTTCATAAATGACTTATCAACCATTGCTCATAACTGCCTGCTAGTGCAGTACGCCGATGATTCACAGTTTCTCCATAGTGACTCAGTAAATAACTTAAATACATTAATAAGAAATACTCAAAACACTCTTACACATGCTAAAATATACTTTGAAAGTAATGGTCTCAAATTAAATCCCCATAAAACTCAATGCATATTCATAGGTAGTCGACAGAACATTGCCAAAATCCCCATCGACACAACCATAGAATTTGAAAGCCACCCTATCAAACCAAACATTTCAGTGAAAAATTTGGGAGTACACTTGGACAGATACATGACATTTGAAACACACGTTGATAACATACACAGGAAAGTAATGGGTACATTAATATTTCTAAATCACATAAAAATCAAATCACTACGGATACTAGAATCATGGTCGGTAAACCTTACTAAGCTCTTAGCATAATAAACTACTGTTCAAATGTATGGGGTTCAACCAACAAAACACAAATTCAAAAAGTACAAAAATTACAAAATTTTGCTGCAAGAGTTGCACTGGGTAATGTCAGTAAATTCGATCATATTACCCCATATATACAAAAATTAAAATGGTTAAAAGTTCATCCTAAGTGCATTTATGATACCTGTCTCTTTACCTTCAAATTAATACATGGATTCTATCCACCATGGTTATTCCCCCTGCAAACTGTAGGGAACACAGCTGGCATTCAAACACGCCAGGTAAATTCCCTATATGTAAAAAGATCAAATACAGAAACAGGGGCAAGACAGGTACAAATTCGTGGACCGAAAATGTGGAACTTGTTACCAGATAATATTAAAAACATTAACAACTTTTGTAATTTTAAAACAAAATTGAAAGAACACCTTTTTACTCATCAAGTGTAAATATGTATGTATTCATATAAGAATAACCATTGTAATTTATGGAATAAAATGTTTGAATTTGAATTTGAACTCTCTCTCTTTCTTTCTTTCTCTTTCTCTTTCTCTTTCTCTCTCTCTCTCGCTCTCGCTCTCGCTCTCGCTCTCTCTCTCTCTCTCTCTCTCTCTCTCTCTCTCTCTCTCTCTCTCTCTCTCTCTCTCTCTCTCTCTCTCTCTCTCTCTCTCTCTCTCTCTCTAGAAATCAGGTTCATTAGTGAATATGAGAGAAACATGAGGAACTGTTATTAAACTAGCTCTGTCATTCCAGAATCTCTTATTTGCATTCTTAAAGATTATCCTTTTTATCGTCTCTATATTTCATTAACAATATTCATCAAGTATTTATTGTGCTTAGACTTTATTGTTATATCATATGTGTATTTATGTTTATCATAATCATGATATGACTATTCTCATTCGTTGGAGAGTTAGTATCATTATCATTGACGTTTCATTATTATTATCAGCAGCTTCAGTATCATCATCACTACCACCACAATCATCACACCATTTCCATTTTACGATTTTCATCATTCTCATTATCCTTTCAATAGTGATGTTCTTATTCTTATTATCGATATCCATACCGTTGTAATTATCATTATCATTATTATCATTTTTTTTTTTTTTTTTTTTTTTTATTAGGGTTATCTCCTACATATTAGATTGATATTCCCTAGTTGACTTTCTTATTTCTATCTTTTAACAAATTATTACATAATTGTATATCGCCGCGGGACCTAATCTTTTCACCATCACAAACCCCTTTTATTTAATTTATTTTCCCACGCATCCCTTCTTTGGAGAAATCTGACCAACAGAGCGATTTTATTAACTAGCCCTATACTCCTTTTCGCAGTTTCATGTCCTCAGTACGAGAATATATATATATAGTTGTAATTGAAGGGATAATGTGGAAAATTATTGGGAAATTTTAGCTTTACTAACTTTATGGTAAGAAATAATTACACTTTTGGAGCTGCTTTTGGAAGTAATCACAAGCGGGAAAGCACATATCTACAAGAAAAGGTTATTATAATCATTTTACTACAATAACCCCTCTAGTAGCTGATCCTTGCCTCCATCCAACCACCCCCCTAAAATTGATAAACATATAAATAAAACTTAATACTAAAAATCCCTCGTCATCTGAAAGCCGGAAAAAAAACATCTAGTCTATATAAACAGTAGTCTCATACACAACACTGATTAAAATAACTCAATATATATTTAGGAAAATTCCTTTTTTTACCCCCAGGCCACCTTATCTCCCCCCACCCAACCACCCACCCACCCTACCCATGACAATTATTCATATGGGGGCGTGGCTGCTAGTTTAAGAATCAGTGTTGTAGCAAAGTTGATTAACATCATCGTGTTTCGTTGAGTAATAAAAAACGATGTGATGTTGTTTGCGATATGGTGATTACAATGGTTATGGACAGCATCACATAAACAAGTTTTATGGTTGATTCATTTCTGTCTATATAACTACCTGGTTAATAGCTATGGTTCTTGTAGGAAAACTTTTGGTTTTGTTTATATTATAAGATCATTGATAAAATGCAGCGACATAGAGATAAATGTTCTCACATAATAGTCATTTAGTAGCAAACATATTAACAATGATATTACAGAATGTTCAAAACTTTTTCTTTTCCAAGATTGTCACGAAGAAAAAACACCGTAGCCAGTAAACTTTGGCCTTTATTTACACCAAATATTAAGTTACAATAAGACCTTTTATTGTGTATTATATCAATGGCTTTGCGACTTTCTGCAACAGCCGCAGAAAGTGTTGAGCTCAGTGGTTATTGCTACAATAAAGAAAATATTAGACATTTGTACCATCAAATATGTCGTGTTCAATAATATAGTCAATACACATTCTCTGCGTTGATAATATTATTAGAAATCATATAATTGTAAAATCCATCAGTTATTATTGAAATTGTTTGGAAGATTCTTATTCCAATTAATTCTTTTGAAAGCGTGACTTCACAATAGCAATGAAAATGAACATTGAAAAAAAAAAGAAAAATCGCATTTAAATTATACGACATCGAAGCTAAATTCTGCCTCTCAGTAAGTGACAAAGAGACTTATCTGATAGACTAATGACAAAATTCACTTAGTCACGCGTGCACTTTCGAGCAGGTAAGTGAATAACGCTCCGTGATGAACCAGGATTACGTTTTGTTTTATTTTCGTTGTTGTTTTTTTTAAGTGTCGAAAAAAATATATATATAGGGTTATGAATATCTTTACTCATGAACCGCACGACTAAAAACAATATCATGACCCATATTATTATTTCTCTATTTCGAAAGTATCCCCGAAACAAAATAAGAAAAAAAATGGATACAAAGTGAAAGCCACATAACGCGTTCAGCATATTAAATAGCGTCAATTAAACATGCCATTACGATGTGACATTATTTTGTTCTCTTTACATCTCGAACACACAACAGAATATGAAATAAACATTCGTAAAATAATAATCAGAAAAAAAGGAGCATAAGAGGAGAGGAGAGTTCCTGAATATAATTACGTCACTTCGAATAAAGTAAAAAACACCCAATGAAGTTATAATATACCAATATACCAATCAGACCGATGTCTGTGCATGCATCTAATATTAGCCGCTAAGTTCTGATGTATACAGATCGTTAGCATGCATGAACTTAGCAACCGTTGCAACACGATCAAAGTTCCCGTTTCAACTTCTCTTTGTAAACATAACTCTACGGGATTTATACTCATTACGATTTCCTTTCCCGGCATTGTTGTGGAATCTATTTCGTAAGAATGAAGCGCACGTCGTTTAGCAATCTGGGTTTCCTTTTCTATCTCGAGATCTCTTCTTTTTTCTATTTCTCTCTTTCGTTCTCTTTTTCTTTTTTTCTTTCGGTCTCTCGCTCTCTTTCGTTCTCTCTTTCTCTCGCTTTAGTTCTCTCACTCTCTCGCTTTCCCTCTCTCTTTCATTCTCTCACACACTCTCTCTCTTTCTCTCGTTTCCCCCCTCTTTCTCTCTTTCGTTTTCTTTCACTCAATCTCCCCCTCTCCCTCTCCTTTTCCTCCTCCTTCTCCTCCTGCTTCTCCTCCTCCTTCTCCCTCTTCCTCTGCCGCTCCCTCTCCCTCTGCCTCTCTTTCTCCTTCTCCTCCTCCTTCTCCTTCTCCTTCTTCTCCTTCTTCACCTCCACCTTCTCCTTCTCCTTTTCCTTCTTCTTCTCCTTCTCCTTCTCCCTCTGCCTCTCTTTCACCTTCTCCTTCTCCCTCTGCCTCTCTTTCTCCTTCTCCTTCTCCTCCTCCTTTTCATTCTCATTCTCCTCCTCCTCCTTCTCCTTCTTCTCCTTCTCCATCTCTTTCTCCCTCTTCCTCTTCCTCTCCCTCTCCCTCGCGAGTAACAAGTTCGGAATCCATCCATTACGAAACCAGCATTCTCTCTCTTTAAAAAAATATATATATATAATAATCTTTGAGCATAAGGTGAAATATTCTCCTTTTATGTTCGTAGATCTTCAACTGTTTATTATCTTAGCAAGGCAGTTAAAGATACGTAACGCCATATCTCCACGACGAAAATTTTAATGTCCGTTCTATGAACTCTACTGCAAAATTTTGGGTCGAAAATAAGGTATAACTCTTGCAAGAAATAGTGTACTGTAACCAAAATCGACATCAAGCTGTGTTCTACTATAAAATGCTTCGATACCAAATACGAATCTAATGGAACAATCCTTTCAGAAGTTATAGTCCTAAAACCAAAAAGTTTGTCCCGAAACCGTCGAACAGCTTATAGTTGGCAACTGACCTGCGCTAAGACCTAAGCCCGTTATTTTTTGTTTTTGTTTTTTTTACTTTATACTGAATGAGTATCATTGCTTGCAAGGAGTCACATACAAGAAAGAACTGATTCAACAGTTATTTTGTTTTTTTTATAATTATATTGTTTATTCCATACTGTAAAATATTACGGTGTATATTACGAATTTCACTATATCACATCCTGCAAAATGATAATATATATAATAGAAAATCAGAATACACAACATAGATCATGATATATATTGCAAAATCAGCAAAGCATCTTCATCATGGAATATGTACAAGATGTTTCATGTAAGAAGTAGATAAAGCATCAGCATTATAAAGGTTGAATTTGACGCCTTAGAATTGAATCATTAAAATAATCATATAAGATAATTCTGACAAACCAACTAAAATTGTTTTTTTGTCTCATTACGCAAATTTTCATTAAAGGGATGGATGGATATTATGTCCTGTGATCTCTTTATGTCCATGATGTTTGTTCTTCCATCGACTATATTTCTATTTCATAACTAACTTTAATTCCAGTGCAAGTTTCATCTCCAGAAACAATACAAAATAAATACAAACTGACACAGCTCGCAAACTTAAGCCCTCATGCCAAGAATCCAACACATAAGAGCAGAAGTGAGTATATTTATCTATGTTCTTCAACCACAGACCATTTTATATCAAGACTTTACATGGCGAAAAGATGTCCTGACTTCCCTTGAATCTTTAAATCTCCATCGTTATAACATACAGAAGGATAGGCAGTCATCAGTAGTCATATATAAAGTCAAATTCTTAGGCTTACTTTTTTTTAGATAAATTTCCATACCCTAAAGATTAATGCATCCTTGAAGATATTCCATAAGAGTAAGACAGGATTAACAATTTTCTGGTTATATATTGAAGTGCCCACAATTTGCACGAGTGGATCGGTTGATCAATGAAACTAGGAAGGCGGGTTTCTCCTTTCCTCTATGGCAATCTCACTTATGCAAAGTGCACCAGCGATGATTCACCTACCCTGCATGCTGAATTATTCGCCATTAAATCAGTATTACCCTATTCACTGAAAAGTCCATTTGCATACTCAATGATCCGCTCTGTAATTTAAGCACTTCAAAAGGTCCCAATAATATCCATCTGTGATAGTCAGTGCCTGAGTCTTATATTCTAATACAAAAAAAATAGTTTCCATGTATACCTTGGTGTGACGACAGTTTTGGCGCCTTTTCTGACTTTTCGAATATAAAACAGTTTTGATAAAGTTATCAGATTCTGAGAGTTGCGAAGGAAGTAAGAACCATGAATATTGAATTAATCCATGTCTAGTACATACTAAAAATATACTGACAAAAGTGTATATTGTTAGCTCCATTATTTGTCCTTTCTCTATCTCTATATCTCTCTCTCATACACGCACACACTCACTCTTTCTCTCTCTCTCTCTCTCTCTCTCTCTCTCTCTCTCTCTCTCTCTCTCTCTCTCTCTCTCTCTCTCTCTCTCTCTCTCTCTCTCTCACTCAAATTCATAAAAAAGAAAAGAAAGAGTAGTGCTGATTGGATAAAGTGGTGCGTGGCAGATTTCGCCCGAGTTCGTACCCATGACTACAATGAATTCCATAGTCTTCGAATTAAATCAATTGTCTAAGCAAAGCAAGAAGGTTAATCTTATATGGTTACCAAGCTACGTCCGAGGCAGACAAGAACAGCTGCTGTTTATTAGAGTTTCAAAGAAAGAAATTAAATTGTGTATCGCCGTTTCTTCACATTAAAAGACTCTTAAAGATTCATAGTCTAAGTAAACTTGTAAGAGGGCTTTGCCAATTATATATATATATATATATATATATATATATATATATATATATATATATATATATATATATATATATATATATAAATATATATATATATATCCATATATACCATGAACAATACATCCAAAATTCGCTTTATTATTATGATTATCAATATCATTATATCATTATCATATCATTATATTATTATTGTTAGCATTATCATGATTGTCATTGTCACTGCCATTATCATTACCAATATCATCATCAGCAGCATTATCGTTGTTATATTACTTATCATAATTGTTAATACTTTTCTATCAATATCAACATCATCACTATAATTATCATTATATCTATATTTGTCTCATGTTTATTCCGAGCCATTAAATCATCTCGCCAAATATCATACAAGTATTCACAGCAAAATAATTTCAACAGATAACAACTTTCCACATAATGTGTTTCCTGTTATTATGACCGGAAAAATATATACAGCTTTGCCACACTAACGGGGGAAAAAAACTAAGTAAAGACTATTACATAGAGATCTAACACAGTTTAGGTCCTGTCCTGTTGTTTTGTTGCATGCACGTATTTACCCAAATTAACACAGGTGGGAACCACGACCGAATTGCAACGACCCTGGTGCCTGAAAATGCAATGGAAACGTAAGAGAAGTGATGCTTTCCATTATATTGATCTCCCAGAATGAACGATAGATATCTATGTATACACAAATCCATATACAATTTATACATACAATATCAAAACTATAAAAGACAATAGACGTATGGATTAGACTGAATACCTTCACAAAGAAAGAATTGCGATTAATGCATTTTGATTATCTCTTCAAGTTTACAAAAACGTATATCTACTAGTCAATAGCTTACTAACCCGTTGCAGAAGGGTACTAGTGCCATCTCCGCGGCACCCGAAAGTGGTGTTATTTCAGAGAGGGAGATTCACGCGACACAGCGACTGAGAGTATATTTTGTGTTTTATTATATTCTGAGACTTATACGTACTATTAGACAGGTTTTATCATGTAGCATACTAAAATTAGTTCATTAGGTATTTTATGGATTACAGTTTTTATTGGTGGACAAAGAAAAACTTTACCGAAGTCGTGTATTTTTGTAAACAAATACGCAAGAGATTCTCCAATAAAAAATAAAAAATAAAAAAATAAAAAAATAAATAAAAAGATAAAAAACATGAAGGGAAGGGTAAGGAGACGTGTGCTTACGACTGCAAGTGCCACATCACAAACTAGCCACACTGGCACAGGGGCAGATTGCAGACGCTTCACATGGTCTCATTCTGCTCACACAACCAACACCGCCGTTACTTTGGAGAGTGAGGTCGGCATCTTGTTATATGTCGTCGATCTCCGCAGCTG
>BOPN01000007.1:990559-1005559 GCA_017312705.2 Penaeus japonicus | reverse complement strand
TAAAGGCTCGGCTACGGCCTCTCTCTATATCGACTTATAGCAGGAGGTCCTCTTACCCGGCAGTCTTCCGTCAAGGATCTCTGGCTTATGGAAAGAAAGCCTCACTGCTATAAGCTAACTGCCCGTTTGGATGAGGAGAGAGAGTACCAGTAGCTTTGGCCGTGCGAGCTTGAGTCCCTTGTTCCTCTCCGGAACATCTCCCTCAACGTCTTGGAGGCGGTAACCAGCAGTTATAGTTTAAGAGGTGTGAGACCTTCTTTCCTCAAGTACTGTAAAATTAACAAAATACAGTAAAAATAAGAGAATAAAAAGTCGGGGAAACTAAAACACGCACATGATGTTTTATCATTTGTTGCAAGCACCATGCATTAAAAACGTTGCAACGTCATGGTGCTGGTCCCTGGTGGCCACGGGTAGAATTTCCAAGCGTCCAGCCCTGCCACGAATAGCTTGGGATCCCCTAAAAGACAGCCCGTTTTCCAATCGGGAGATTATTCACTACAAGCCCGCCTGTGTCAGCGTGTGCTGACTCGTGAGAGAATGTGCCAACGAGTGTTGACTCGATCTGAGCTTGGTCCTTACCCAACGCAGTGCCCAGCTACGTCAGTAACCGCCAGGTGACAGTGGAAGCTCACGAGCTTGGACGTCCAAAATGAAGAAATATAACAAGGCATTTGATGCAAACATTCTTTTCCGTTGTGAACAAGAGCAAAGGATCTCACTCCTACGCGGCCAAAAGAGGATTAGGGAATTATTAGTGTGACCTGTTGGTCCTGTTAAACGGATAATCTGGCACACAACTAAGAGAGCCGAAAATCGGTGATGCATACACACACTCACATGCACACACATACTCACACTTATATGTGTATGTGTGTATATATATGCATATACATATATATATATGTGTGTGTGTGTGTGTGTGTGTGTGTTTATATACATATATCTATCTATCTATATATATATATATATATATATATATATATATATATATATATATATATATATATATATATATTTATATATATGTATATATATACATATATATATATATATTTATATTTATATACATACGTACATATGTGTGTATGTGTGCGTGTGTAACATACCACCCTGACCTGGAGTCGAACCTTTGCTGCCTTCAGGTGTTAACCCGAGAGTGCAGAACCAAAACATCTAGACCACAATGGTCCTGTTGGTTTAGTACTGCACTCTCGGGCCATCTCCTGAGGGCGGCAGAGGTGCGTTCCTTTATCTCATCTGAAACAAATGGAAAAGCTTGGTTAGCATGCCATTGTGACCAATGGAATTCTCAATCTCACCGTCTGCATCATACATCATTAATTCCATTGGCAATATATGCTCCCTGCTTATCAGATGCGGTATTGAATTAATCTATCTATGATGTGGGTATATCATTGAATAAAGGTTAATAAACATTCAGATTTCTCTAATACAATGATGAAAACAAATAATTAACTTCTAAAATAGACAGTCCAAATTGAAGAAAGAAAACATACAACTATTTATTTCTGTGGACAAGAAACGACAAGGGATCACACTTCTACGCAGTCAAAAGAGTATTGGAAAATTATTATATGCATATAATATATATGCATATATATACATACATACATATATATATATATATATATATATATATATATATATATATATATATATATTTGTATATATTTTATATGTATGTATATATACATACGTACACTCACATGTATATGTATGTATAAATGCACACACAACACTGAGGGAGGCTTAAAAACAGTGATGCATACATGTGTACACAGACACGCACACGTGTGTGTGTGACATACCACCCTAAACCGGAGTCTAACACTAAGAATAGGGAGACGTAATTCAGTCTTAACATCCGAAACAGATACTCAGCTCTCGAAGATCTTGACATTAGACTTTGAGATGTTTATTATTATCATTTAGTTCTCTTTTGAAAGTATGTGTTGTGTCTGTGTTCTGTGTGCATTTATACATACATGTACATGTGAGTCTTCATACATATATAGATATATATATACAAACAAATATATATATATATACATATATTTATATATATATATCGAATTCAATCCGGGGAATTAGGTAACACATACACACACACACACACACATATATATATATATATATATATATATATATATATATATACATATATATATATATACACATATGTACATATATATGTATATATGTATATATATACACTACACACACATACACACACACACACACACACACATATATATATATATATATATATATATATATATATATATATATATATATATATATACATACATATCGGCGAGGGTTTTATATACAAATTGTTATAATCATCCAAATATATTTGCTCTACTGATGTCATCCTAAACTGGCCTCCGTCGGCCATCCGTGCGAGCTGAGTCACCATCACTTCAGCACACCGACTTCACACCTTGAAGTCTGTGAGTATACAGTTGAACACACACACATGAGTGTATTTGACATATATGTACATATACATACATATATATACATATATATATATATATATATTTTTGTATATACACATATACTTATATATTCATGTATATGATTAGAGAATGAGACTTGAACAGGCTCTACAAATGCATAAAAAAATAAACATTGTTTCAAAGTGAGTCGCCATCGTCATCATGAAGGACCTGTTGATGCTGCTCATGCTCGCGACTGCCATGATGGCGGTCCAAGCTTGCAAGGAAAAAGGTAAGTGGTCGAGGGAACTTCTTCTTTCCAACCATAAGGCGCCATTCAATCTCTTGCCAAGAATAATAAGTGCAGTTGCAGGATTTCATTAGTTAGTTATAATTGCATAGGCTTTGAGTAATTCATTAGACCTTTACATATTAATATGTACTCTATGCAAATACCTTTATTGGCAAAACATTTTCGTCAAACGTAAACTTGAGTCAACTTTTCAACTTTGACAGGTGAATGCCATAACTTGATGAAGACCCTGATGCATAAGGAAAACATCACGGACACTATAGCTCTTTGTATGGAAGAAAATGAAATCGTCCCTATCGAAGGTAAGCCGTAAGCGAATAACTTGTAACATTATATTAGAAATAATCCTTAACTTTCAATGACCCATATCTCCTGAGCGCTTAGAGAAATAAGTCAAGTTCACCAACTAAAACCCAAATACTCTAAGCGCCTGGACGCGGTCGAGGACCCGGTGGCCGCAGAGGTGGCGGGAGAGGAAAGAGAAGTCCTCGCATGATGATGAGCTTCATGGAAACACTTTCCCCAGAAAATCAGGCGACCCTGACGAAGTGTATCTTCGAGAAGGAAGATCTTCTCACAGTGAGTTTTTTATGCGTGTGTCCCTTTATCGTATCAGAAACCTATGGAAAAGCTTGGTTAGCATGACATTGTGGTCAATGGAATTCCCAATCTCACCATCTGCAGCACTCATCATTAATGCCACTGGCAATATATTCATTCATACATTTTATCGAGACGGTCGGCAACCTGCGACTCTTACAGGTGGCTCCTCCCTACTTATCAGATTTCCCAATTGTCGTAAAATAATACTTCTAAAATCCTGGTAAAAATAGCCACAACACCATAGTGTAGGTAACCAGGTATCTATTAAGTCCTCCTCTAGGAATATAATAGAGTATATTATTACTATTAGTACTTTTAAAGTATATTTGATTTCCTTGTCTGTGGGTAGATTTAAATCCTATGTAGGATTATGGACGAGCACAATTTCAGGCTTTTGTAGTTGCATTCAGAATTTACACAACAGTTCAAGAACCTCGTTTTATCATATTCTGATGTTCATATATAAACAGGACGAGGGTTTGATCGATGCGACCCAGTTCGTGGAAGATATCATCACCAAGTTAGAAGAGGAAGAAGAAACTCCGGAAACACTTGCTATGTTGGCTGCTATTGAGAATGGAGATTGTGAACTCGAAGAGGTCGAACCTGATGTAAGGCTTCCACGTTAAAGTAAAACAGATGTCGAACTGATAACTAACAAGTCAGTTTCATTCAGTTCACAATCAAAATTCTAATTTAGACTTTGAGATATTTATTATTATCATTTAGTTCTCTTTTGAAAGTATGTGTGTTGTGTCTGTGTTGTGTGTGTATTTATACATACATATACATGTGAGTGTACGTATGTATATATAAATGTTTATAAGGTATATATACATATATATATGTATATATATACAAAACAACAGCATGGGAAATACGTGACACAAAGAGACCAAGGGCAAGACCAGTGACAAGATGGCGTGATGAAATAGCGAATTTCGCACACACACACACACACACACACACACATATATATATATATATATATATATATATATATATATATATATATATATATATATATATATATATATATATATATCATATGCATATATATCGGCATGGGATTGCAAATAATATGCATGTTATAATTATCCAAATATATCTGCTCTATTGACGTCATCCTAAAATGGCCTGCGTTGGCCATCCGTGAGAGCTGAGTCACAATCAAAACAATAAAGACTCCGCCGCATCGTATATAAGGCCCAGTCAGTATCTTATCGGCACACCGACTTCACACCTTGAAGTTCCAGTGTCACTCTTCGTCTGTGAGTATACAGTTGAACACACACACATGAGTGTATTTGACATATATCTATTTATACATACATACATACTGCATATACACACACACACACACACACACACACACACATATATATATATATATATATATATATATATATATATATATATATATATATATATATATATTCATGTATATATTTAGAGAGAGAGAGAGACTTTAAATACAGTTGAGCAGGTTCTACAAATGCATAAATATATAGAAAAAAAAAATATATATATATATAAATAACCAACATTGTTTCAAAGTGAGTCGCCATCGTCATCATGAAGGACCTGTTGATGCTGCTCATGCTCGCGACTGCCATGATGGCGGTCCAAGCTTGCAAGGAAAAAGGTAAGTGGTCGAGGGAACTTCCTCTTTCCAACCATAAGGCACCATAGAATCTCTTTCCAAGAATAATTAGTGCACTTGCAGGATTTCATTAGTTAGTTATGATTGCATAGGCTTTGAGTTATTCATTAGACCTTTACATATTCATATGTACTCTATGCAAATACCTTTATTGGCAAACATTTTCGTCAAACGTAAACTTGAGTCAACTTTTCAACTTTGACAGGTGAATGCCACGACTTGATCAAGACCCTGATGCATAAGGAAAACATCACGGACACTATAGCTCTTTGTATGGAAGAAAATGAAATCGTCCCTATCGAAGGTAAGCCGTAAGCGAATAACTTGTAACATTATATTAGAAACAATCATTAACTTTCAATGCTGCATATCTCCTGAGCGCTTAGAGAAATAAGTCAAGGTCACCAACTAAAACCCAAATATCCAAAGAGCCTGGACGCGGTCGAGGACCCGGTGGCCGCAGAGGTGGCCGAAGGGGTGGCAGGAGAGGAAAGAGAAGTCCTCGCATGATGAGGTTCATGGACGCACTTTCCCCAGAAGATCAGGCGACCCTGACGGAGTGTATCTTCGAGAAGGAAGATCTTCTCACAGTGAGTTTTTATGCGTGTGTCCCTTTATCTTATCAGAAACCTATGGGTTAGCATGACATTGTGATCAATGGAATTCTCAATTTCACCGTCTGCAACACATATCATTAATGCCACTGGCAATATGTACATTCATTCATTCATTTTATCAAGACGGTCGGCAACCTAAGACTCTTACGTTACGACCTGTGTGGCTCCCTCCCCTACTTATCAGATGTCCCAATTATCGTAAAAAAATACCTCTAAAATCCTGGTAAAAATAGCCACAACACCATAGTGTAGGTAACCAGGTATCTATTAAGTCCTCCTCTGGGAATATAATAGAGTATATTATTACTAGTAGTAGTATTAAAGTATATTTAATTCTCTTGTCTGTGGGTAGATTTAAATCCTATGTAGGATTATGGACGAGCACAATTTCAGGCTTTTGTAGTCACATTCAGAATTTACACAGCAGTTCAAGAACCTCGTTTTATTATATTCTGATGTTCATATATAAACAGGACGAGGGTATGATCGATGCGACCCAGTTCGTGGAAAATATCGTCACCAAGTTAGAAGAGGCAGAGGAAACTCCGGACACACTTGCTTTGTTGGCTGTCATTGAGAACGGAGATTGTGAACTCGAAGAAGTCGAACCTGACGTAAGGCTTCCACGTTAAAGTAAAACATATGTGAACTGATAACTAACAACTTCCTCCATGTTGCTTTTAAATCCCATAACAAAACCATACTAACACTAACAATATCTCGCTAATTGTAATTTATGTTAATCCACAGTTGGGGGTTATCTTCGAATTCATCAATTGCCTTAAAGAAGAGTTTGAAGCTAAAACCGATCCGGAATCTGAGGACCCTTAACAATCCACACGGAATGAGAAGACCTTCGCTTATAAGAAATGCGATGGACTACTTTTCGAATCTTGCTTCTGTCGCCATCTTTAGATATTGATTCGATTCAAAATGTTTCGAATCAATACTGTCATGACTTCACATTCGCCTTTATTTTCTAGATCTCTTTCTAATAAATCCTTAGCATTCAATTGATACTTACTAACCTCAAATTTTGCAAGAAGAAAAAGTCTTCATCACGTAACATGGTCGTACATCGGAATTTTAACTAACTACGATGACTTAAACTGTATTCAGCTAATTAACCATTCGATTTTTGCGTAAGGTATTACAGTTCGTCTAATAATTGTGTCAGGAATGGTTATTGTTCATATTTATATTACTTTTTCATAAGAACTCAAGACTGCGTGACTGGGGTTCGTCCCTTATCGCCCTCTCCCGTTTATTTAATTGAATACTACAATTTGAAAAACCTATCTGCTGGATTTCATTTAAAAAGCTGTATATCTTTATGCGACAAGGCTGCAAATAACAAGTAATTCAATCTTGAAAATCGAAATGAGTTGATATCATGTGTTTATGCATCAAGGGTATATTGAATTCAATCCAGGGAATTAGGCAACACTTATTACACAGGACTGAGACATTTACGACTAAATTGTTTCTAACGAAATGTAACATTACATGAAAGTGCTTTAATAATAACAACAATCAACTTGTTCATTTTTCTATATTACGAGTGAGTACTCAATCAAAAACTCATTTTGAATAAGTGTGTTCTTCGGTTGATTATACATATTGATTACGAATTTTGATGTGGGTATATCATTGAATAAAGTTTAATAAACATTCAGATTTCTCTAATACAATGATGAAAACAAATAATTAACTTCTAAAATAGACAGTCCAAATTGAAGAAAGAAAACATACAACCATTTATTTCTGTGGACAAGAAACGACAAGGGATCTCACTTCTACGCAGTCAAAAGAGTATTGGAAAATTATTATATGCATATAATATATATGCATATATATACATACATACACATATATATATATATATATATATATATATATATATATATATATATATATATATTTGTATATATTTTATATGTATGTATATATACATACGTACACTCACATGTATATGTATGTATAAATGCACACAACACTGAGAAGCTTAAAAGCAGTGATGCATACATGTGTACACAGACACGCACACGTGTGTGTGTGACATACCACCCTAAATCGGAGTCTAACACTAAGAATAGGGAGACGGAATTCAGTCTTAACATCAGAACAGATACTCATTCAGATCTGTACAGATAATCAACGTAATTCAGAAGGCATAATAAAGAAGATACGCACTTGAAATTAGCAAAGGCAAAAAAGTTGATCAGGCTTTCTAACTAGAAAACAAATAACTATGAAATAACAAGACATGAAAACCAATATCAAAATCTGATTTAATAGAGTAGCGAGTGGACATTAGGCAGAGAAGAAAGTTCGAACTAACATCAAAAATGAATAAACTACTTTTCGAAACCGGCGTTAGAACTGTTTTAAAGAGAGGCTCAGGAACAGAAAGAAAACAAATATTATGAAATAAAGGAATAATGAGTTATCCCAAACTTATTACGATGTCAGAAAAAAGGAAAGAACTCACTAAAGAACATCAAAGAGCAGGAACACCAGAAATTGGCATTAGTGTAGATCTTATTCAATGCAGAGAATTGCAGACAGTTAAAACTGGTAATCTGTTTAACAAATGTCTAGGCGACGGCAAAACCCTGAAACTCTGGTAAAACGCAATAAAGATTTTAATACACAAAAGACCTAAAGAATTACCGACATATAAGCATCATTTCAGTGATCTATAAACCGTTCACTAAAATCATCACAGCTCACATCACCGACACATTAGATTCAAAACAACCTAGAGAACAGGCAAGCTTCCGCAGTCGATTCTCAACTGCAGACTGTCACCACGTAACTTAGAAATAAGGGAGAAAACAATGAATATGGAAACCTCTGTATATAATTATTAAGATTACGAAAAGAAACATTCTATATTCAGATAGCGCCAGTACTAAGTGCAATTGGTAAACATGGAGTACAGGAAATATATTGTAGATTATTATAGAAAATATATAGAGAAAGGGTATATCGACAATTAAAATCCACCCAAAAATCGATAAAATACCAATAAAAAAAGGTGTTAGGCAGGGCAACGCCATCTCACCAAAGCTGTTTACAGCTTGCTCAGAGGATATATTCAAGAAGTTAGATTGGAAGGAAAAATTGATTAAAATAAGGGATGAACACTTAAGCAATCTAAGATTTGCAGATGACATTGTTCTCTTCGACGAGTCAGCAAGTGAATTACAACAATTACTAAGCGATCTGAATAGGGAAAGTCTGAAGATTGGCCTTAACAGAACATGAAAAAGACTGAAGTCATATTCAACAGCCGAACCCCAGTTGAGCAAATACAAGTACAGGGTGAGGTACTAAAAGCAGTTACCGAGTATGTAAACCTAGGGCAACTCATCCAGACGAATACATCCTGCAAAATGAGATAAAGACGGGTAATAATTTACAGGGTTAGATTGCCTTCGGTACACAAGACAATATATTACGATGTCGTCTGCCATTATGGCTAAAGAGAAAGGTATTCAACCAATGTGTCCTCCCCGTCATAACATATGGGTCAGAAACATGGACAAAGACCAAAGTATTTGGGAGGAAATTAGTAAGTGCTCAAAAAGTAATGGAAAGGCTCATGGTAGGAGTTAGCTTAAGAGATAGAATGAGCTACATGGATCAGGCAGCAAACAAAAGTAGAGGATATACTTATGAGCATTAAAAAGAAAAAGTGGCAGTGAACAGCTCATATATATATCGGAGACAGGATAACAGGTGGTTAAATAAAACAACAGAATGGGAAATACATGACACAAAGAGACCATGGGCAAGACCAGTGACAAGATAGCGTGATAAAATAGCGAATTTCGCAGGAGTAATCTGGACACAATGGACACAAGACTGGAATGACTATAAAAGATTGAGAAAGGCCTACGTCCTGCAGTGGAATGATATAAGCTGACGTGATGGTGATATATATATATATATATATATATATATATATATATATATATATATATATATATATATATATATATATATGTATACATGTATATATATACATATACATGTATGTATATATATTCCCATTGTTTAAAACGAAATGATATTCAAATGGGAAATCACACACCGTAGACTTCGGCACAGATCTTGGAGCCGTTGCATGCACTTTGGGATCACGTGAAGGCAAGCAAAGTGGCGCTCCACTACCAGCGGTTTCAACGGCAACTGTCGCATTTATCTTCTTCTTGCAGTGCAACTGCATGCATGCGAGTACGTGTGGAAGGTGTGTATGTATGCATGTACGTATAAAATGTATAAATATGCGTATGGACACAAATACATACAAAACACGTGTTTGTTCGAAAATTATATATCTTTATATTCTTCCTCCCTCCTTCTCTTTCTCTCGCCCTCATGTAGATATGTATCCATAAGCACGTATATATTTATACATTTCATATGTGTATGTACATATATATATATATATATATATATATATATATATATATATATAAATGTTTATAAAGTATATATACATATATATATGTATATATATACAAAACAACAGCATGGGAAATACGTGACACAAAGAGACCAAGGCCAAAACGAGTGACAAGATAGTGTAATGAAATAGCGAATTTCGCACACACACACACACACACACACACACATATATATATATAATTATATATATATAAATATATTTATATTTATATATATATATATATATATACATACATATAAACATATATATATATGTATATGTGTGTGTCTTTGTGTTTGCATTATGTATGAGTTTCCGCACTGTAATTGTATAGCTTCATCTTTGAGTTTTGGTGTAATTCTTATAACGTCATCTGTACATATGTAAGGTGGTGTCGCTATGTATGCAATATTTTTTGAGGATGTTAGCGATCATAGACTCTAAATCATTTCCTACGAGGCTATATGAAATAGATCGTGAATTCTATGCTTGCAAGTTCACAGTTTAAAAAAATGCAAGTTAGTTTCATTCAGTTCACAATCAAAATTCTAATTTAGACTTTGGGATATTTATTATTATCCTTTAGTTCTCTTTTGAAAGTATGTGTGTTGTGTCAGTGTTGTGTGTGTATTTATACATACATATACATGTGAGTGGACGTATGTATATATAAATGTTTATAAGGTATATATACATATATATGTATATATATACAAAACAACAGCATGGGAAATACGTGACACAAAGAGACCAAGGGCAAGACCAGTGACAAGATGGCATGATGAAATAGGGAATTTCGCACACACACACACACACACACATATATATATATATATATATCATATGCATATATATCGGCATGGGATTGTAAATAATATACGTTATAATTATTCAAATATATCTGCTCTATTGACGTCATACTAAAATGGCCTGCGTTGGCCATCCGTGAGAGCTGAGTCACCATCAAAACAATAAAGACTCCGCCGCATCGTATATAAGGCCCAGTCAGTATCTTATCGGCACACCGACTTCACACCTTGAAGTTCCAGTGTCACTCTTCGTCTGTGAGTATACAGTTGAACACACACACATGAGTGTATTTGACATATATCTATTTATACATACATACTGTATACACACACACACACACACACACACACATATATATATATATATATATATATATATATATATATATATATATATATATATATATTCATTTATATATTTAGAGAGAGAGAGAGAGAGAGACTTTAAATACAGTTGAGCAGGTTCTACAAATGCATAAGTATATAGAAAAAAAAAAAATATATATATATATGTATATATATATAAATAACCAACATTGTTTCAAAGTGAGTCGCCATCGTCATCATGAAGGACCTGTTGATGCTGCTCATGCTCGCGACTGCCATGATGGCGGTCCAAGCTTGCAAGGAAGAAGGTAAGTGGTCGAGGGAACTTCCTCTTTCCAACCATAAGGCGCCATAGAATCTCATGCCAAGAATAATTAGTGCAGTTGCAGGATTTCATTAGTTAGTTATGATTGCATAGGCTTTGAGTTATTCATTAGACCTTTACATATTAATATGTACTCTATGCAAATACCTTTATTGGCAAACATTTTCGTCAAACGTAAACTTGAGTCAACTTTTCAACTTTGACAGGTGAATGCCACGACTTGATCAAGACCCTGATGCATAAGGAAAACATCACGGACACTATAGCTCTTTGTATGGAAGAAAATGAAATCGTCCCTATCGAAGGTAAGCCGTAAGCGAATAACTTGTAACATTATATTAGAAACAATCATTAACTTTCAATGCTGCATATCTCCTGAGCGCTTAGAGAAATAAGTCAAGGTCACCAACTAAAACCCAAATATCCAAAGAGCCTGGACGCGGTCGAGGACCCGGTGGCCGCAGAGGTGGCCGAAGGGGTGGCAGGAGAGGTCCTCGCATGATGAGGTTCATGGACACTTTCCCCAGAGATCAGGCGACCTGACGGGTGTGTCTTCGAGGAGAAGGAGGAAGATCTTCTCACAGTGAGTTTTTATGCGTGTGTCCCTTTATCTTATCAGAAACCTATGGGTTAGCATGACATTGTGATCAATGGAATTCTCAATCTCACCGTCTGCAACACACATCATTAATGCCACTGGCAATATGTACATTCATTCATTCATTTTATCAAGACGGTCGGCAACCTAAGACTCTTGCAGGTGACCTGTGTGGCTCCTCCCTACTTATCA
This sequence comes from Penaeus japonicus, assembly GCA_017312705.2. Taxonomy (NCBI): domain Eukaryota; kingdom Metazoa; phylum Arthropoda; class Malacostraca; order Decapoda; family Penaeidae; genus Penaeus; species Penaeus japonicus. Next base: position 993,191 of record BOPN01000007.1, on the reverse strand, counting down.
GATGTCCCAATTATCGTAAAAAAATACCTCTAAAATCCTGGTAAAAATAGCCAGAACACCATAGTGTAGGTAACCAGGTATCTATTAAGTCCTCCTCTGGGAATATAATAGAGTATATTATTACTATTAGTAGTATTAAAGTATATTTAATTCTCTTGTCTGTGGGTAGATTTAAATCCTATGTAGGATTATGGACGAGCACAATTTCAGGCTTTTGTAGTTACATTCAGAATTTACACAGCAGTTCAAGAACCTCGTTTTATTATATTCTGATGTTCATATATAAACAGGACGAGGGTTTGATCGATGCGACCCAGTTCGTGGAAGATATCGTCACCATGATAGAAGAGGAAGAGGAAACTCCGGAAACACTTGCTATGTTGGCTGCCATTGAGAACGGAGATTGTGAACTCGAAGAGGTCGAACCTGACGTAAGGCTTCCACGTTAAAGTAAAACAGATGTCGAACTGATAACTAACAACTTCCTCTATGTTGCTTTTAAATCCCATAACAAAACATATCTAACACTAGAAATATCTCGCTAATTGTAATTTATGTTAATCCACAGCTGGAGGTTATCTTCGAATTCATCAAGTGCCTTAAAGAAGAGTGTGAAGCTGAAACCGATCCGGAATCTGAGGACCCTTAACAATCCAAGAGAAGACCTTCGCTTATAAGAAATACGATGGACTACTTTTCGAATCTTGCTTTTGTCGCGATCTTTAGATACTGATTCGATTCAGAATGTTTCGAATCAATACTGTCATGACTTCACATTCACCTTTATTTTCTAGATCTCTTTCTAATAAATCCTTAGCATTCAATTAATACTTACTAACCTCAAATTTTGCAAGAAAAAAAAGTCTTCATCACGTAACATGGTCGTGCATCGGAATTTTAACTAACTACGATGACTTAAACTGTATTCAGGTAATTAACCATACGATTTTTGCGGAAGGTATTACAGTTCGTCTAATAATTGTGTCAGGAATGGTTATTGTTCATATTTATATTACTTTTTCATAAGAACTCAAGACTGCGTGACTGGGGTTCGTCCCTTATCGCCCTCTCCCGTTTATTTAATTGAATGCTACAATTTGAAAAACCTATCTGCTGGATTTCATTTAAAAAGCTGTATATCTTTATGCGACAAGGCTGCAAATAACAAGTAATTCAATCTTGAAAATCGAAATGAGTTGATATCATGTGTTTATGCATCAAGGGTATATCGAATTCTATCAAGAGAATTAGGCAACACTTATTACACATGATTGAGACATTTACGACTAAATTGTTTCTAACGAAATGTAACCGTACATGAAAGCGCTTTAATAATAACAACAATCAACTTGTTCATTTTTCTATATTACGAGTGAGTACTCAATCAAAAACTCATTTTGAATAAGTGTGTTCTTCGGTTGATTATACATATTGATTACGAATTTTGATGTGAGTATATCATTGAATAAAGTTTAATAAACATTCAGATTACTCTAATACAATGATGAAAAAAATAATTAATTAACTTCTAATGTAGACAGTCCAAATTGAAGAAAGAAAACATACAACCATTTATTTCTGTGGACAAGAAACGACAAGGGATCTCACTTCTACGCAGTCAAAAGAGTATTGGCAAATTATTATATGCATATAATATATATGCATATATATACATACATACACATATATATATATATATATATATATATATATATATATATATATATATATATATATATATATTTATATATATATATATATATTTGTATATATTTCATATGTATGTATAAATGCACACACAACACTGAGGGAGGCTTAAAAACAGTGATGCATACATGTGTACACAGACACGCACACGTGTGTGTGTGACATACCACCCTAAATCGGAGTCTAACACTAAGAATAGGGAGACGGAATTCAGTCTTAACATCCGAAACAGATACTCAGCTCTCGAAGATCTTGACATAGACCAAATGAACGACCAATTCAGTGACATAATAAAGGAAGCTGCACTTGAAATTGGCGGTAAAGGCGAAAAAAGAAAGTTCAGTAAGCTTTCGGTAGAAACAAATAAGCTTATGAAATAATATAGGGACATGAAAATAATATCAATCAGATACAAAATAGAACCAGCAGAGTTAAGACAATAAACAAGAAGAAGAAAGATATACGCGAATTTAACATACGAAAAATGAATAAAGCTTTGCTTTCGGGCACCAGCGTTAAGACAACAAAGAGGAGGCTCGGAATAGGGAAAAGAAAACAAATATATGCAGTAAAGGAACCCAATGGAGACATCCCAAACATTACGTTAGAAAAAAAGGAAAGGGGCACTAAAGGGCATCAAAATAGGGAGAACACCAGAAGATGGCATTAGTGTAGATCTTATTCAATATGCAGGAGAGATTGCGACAGTTAAACTAGCCAATGTGTTTAACAAATGTCTAGGCGACGGCAAAACCCTGAAACTCTGGTAAAACGCAATAAAGATTTTAATACACAAAAGACCTAAAGAATTACCGACATATAAGCATCATTTCAGTGATCTATAAACCGTTCACTAAAATCATCACAGCTCACATCACCGACACATTAGATTCAAAACAACCTAGAGAACAGGCAAGCTTCCGCA
>BOPN01000007.1:983059-985559 GCA_017312705.2 Penaeus japonicus | reverse complement strand
GAATGGTTAGTGTTCATATTTATATTGCTTTTTCATAAGAACTCAAGACTGCGTAACTGGGGTTCGTCCCTTATCGGCCTCCCCCGTTTATCTAATTGAATACTACAATTTGAAACACCTATCTGCTGGATTTCATTTAAAAAGCTGTATAACCTTATGCTACAAGGCTGCAAAAAAACAAGTAATTAAATCTTGAAAATCGAAATGTGTTTATGCATCAAGTGTATATCGAATTCTATCCAGGGAATTAGGCAACACCTATTACACAAGATTAATTAATGAGTTTGAGACATTTACGACTAAATCGTTTCTATCGAAATGTATCAGTAAACGAAAGCGCTTTAATTATCTATAACAATCTTGTTCATTTTTCTATATTACGAGTGAGTACTCAATCAAAAAGTCATTTTAAATAGGTGTATGTTATTCGGTTGATTGTACATATTAAGAATGAATTTTGATGTGGGTATATCATTGAATACAATTTAATAAACATTCAGATTTCTGTAATACAATGATGTAAAAAAAAAAAAATTGACTTCTAAATTAGACAGTCCAAATTGAAGAAAGAAAACATGCAAACATTTATTTTTGTGGAGAAGAAACGACAAGAGATCTCACTTCTACGCAGTCAAAAGAATATTGGAAAATTATTATTACGACCTGTTGGTCCGGCAATACGGACTAACAGGTCGAACCTGAGGGAGGCTTAAATACAGTGATGCATACATGTACACACACACACACACACACACACACGTGTGCGTGTGACATACCACCCTAAACCTGAGTCTAACACTAAGAATAGGGCGACGTAATTCAGTCTTAACATCCGAAACAGATACTCAGACATAGACCAAATGAACGGCCAATTCAGTGAGATAATAAAGGAAGCTGCACTTGAAATAGGCGGTAAAGGCGAGAAAGGAAAGTTCAAAAGATTTCAGTAGAAACAAAAAAGCTTATGAAACAACATAGGGACATGAAAATGATATCAAGCAGATACAAAATAGAATCAGCAGAACTAAGACGATAAACAAGAATTTGACATACGAAAAATGAATGAAGCTTTGCTTTCGGGTACCAGCGTTAAGACAACAAAATAGGGAAAAGAAAACAATTAAATGCAGTAAAGAAACCCAAAGGAGACATCCCAAACATTACGTTAGAAGAAATAAAAAGGGCACTAAAGGGCATCAAAATAGGGAAAACACAAGAAGATGGCAATAGTGTAGATCTTATTCAAGATTATTTTTTTAACAAATGTTTAAGTGACGGTAAAACCCCGGAACCCTGAGAAAATGCAATAATAATTTTAATACACAAAATGTACGACATATATGACCTAAAGAATTACCGACCTACTATAAGCATCATTTCAGTGATCTATAAACCCTTCACTAAAATCATCACAGCCCACATCAACGACACATTAGATTCAAAACAACCCAGAGAACAGGCAAGCTTCTGCAGTGGATTCTCAGCTGCATACCATGCCCACAAATTAACCCAAATAAGGGAGAAAACAAATGAATGAGGGAAGCCTCTATATATGGCATTCGTAGATTACGAAAAGGCATTCGACTCGGTATAGATAGCGGCAATACTAGGTGCAATTCGTAAACATGGAGTTCAGGAAATATATTGTAAATTATTATAGGAAATATATAGAGATAGGGTAAATCGACAATAAAAATCCATCCAGTCGATAAAATACCAATGAAAAAAGTGGTAGGCAGGGCGACACCATCTCACCAAAGCTGTTTACAGCTTGCTTACAGGAAATATTTAAGGTGTTAGATTGAGAGGAGAAATTAAAACAAGGGATGAACACTTGAACAATCTAAGATTTACAAATGACATTGTTCTCTTTGGCGAGAAACCAAGTGAATTACAACAATTACTAAGCGATTTGAATAGGAAAAGTCTGAAGATTGGCCTTAGATGAACATGAAAAAGACTAGTCATGTTCAATAGTCAAACCCAATTGAACATATACAAGTACAGGGTGAGGTACTAAAAGCAATTACCGAGTATGTAAACCTAGGGCAACTCATCCAGACGAATACATCCTACAAAATGAGATAAAAAGACGAATTAGGCTAGGTTGGAGTGCCTTCGGTACACAAAGTAATATATTACGATGTCGTTTGCCATTATGTCTAAAGAGAAAGGTGTTCAACCAATGTGTCCTCCCCGTCATAATATATGGGTCAGAAACATGGACAACGACCAAAGTATTTGGGAGAAAATTAGTAAGTGCTCAAAAAGGAATGGAAAGGCTCATGGCAGGAGTTAGCTTAAGGCACAGAATGAGTTACATCGATCAGGCAGCAAACAAAAGTAGAGGATATACTTATGAGCATTAAAAAGCTCATATATATATATCGGAGACAGGATAACAGGTGGTTAAATAAAACAACATGGGAAATACATGACACATAGAGACCAAGGGCAAGACCAGTGACAAGATGGCGTGATGAAATAGCGAATTTCGCAA
>BOPN01000007.1:969618-971002 GCA_017312705.2 Penaeus japonicus | reverse complement strand
CACATGTATATATATATACATATATATATATATATGTATGTATGAATATATATATATATTTATTTATATAATATAGATAGACAGACAGGCCTCCTTGCTAGGTTTTTACAGATCTTGATGACTGTATGGAAAGATACATTCTTTAGCAGCACAATTTGCCATAACAGAAAACGTTTAATGCTCCTTCAGACGGAGGGTAAACTAAACTAGGATAATATTCATAGAACATCTCACTTAGATGCTGCAGTTATTCTGACCTTCCTCTGTAGCGCAAATCCTGCGCCATTAAGAAAATCACTTATTCCACCTCTTGACTTTATTTGTCACTATTTGATCTGATTCTCCTTCATTCCCAAGTTTATTCTCTTGTTTGCACGCGTGAAGTTAATCCTGTGCCTCGTCTGGATCCACATATCCTCTTCCACCTATTGGGTCGAGATCATCCACATATCCACATATCCATCCACATATCACCAACATAAGTGTCAAGTTAAAAGGTTGAAAAGGAAGTGGATACCGTTGCTTTAGCTTAGTCTTCCCTACAAAATTGTCAGTGATTTCCCCACCATATGTGTCAAGTCAAATTAGTTTCTCGGTGTTGTTAAAGTACCTTAAGATATTCCTCAGTGAGGCTCTATGGACACGGTCGTAAGCTTTTAGGATATAAAATTGTATTCATATCTTAATAATAATTTATATCTTAATTGCATTTATAACTTATATCTTAATTGTATTTATACTTGTATTTATTCATATATTGTATTCATATTTATATAATCTTAACGAAACTTTCATAGCTAGGTGAGTCCGCTTAATTTTTTGCATTCTGCCCTTTGGTTTGTTATATGGAGTTCCACCATCTTCTCGCCACTTGAACTATTCATCCATGTAACCTTCTTCAGCTATAACTGTGTTATTTGTTCCTGAGGTCTTTTTGTTCTTCACGGTGTTATTGTATAAGCTCTACGACGGCTCTACAGACCAGTCATTCGAAGGGAGGGGTGTGTGTGTGTGTGTGTGTGTGTGTGTGTGTGTGTGTGTGTGTGTGTGTGTGTGTGTGTGTGTGTGTGTGTGTGTCTGTGTGTGTTTGTGTGTGCGTGTGTTTGTGTGTGCGTATGCGAGAGCATACGTCATGTATCATTCATAAGGCCTAATGAAATATAGAAATCACTCACCAATAACCTATTCAAAGATTTAATCGCTACACACGGACTCTTTAATCAAACTTTACGCAATATCAAAAGATACACACAGATTATCAACAATCAAAACAAAGTTAGAAACAAAACAAGACTACAAAGAGATGAAAATCAACCGATAACATATAAGAGCTAGATTCCCTTCGTCATAAAACCTGAAAAGAGTTTCACATTTTTGGAACTGA
>BOPN01000007.1:943287-945787 GCA_017312705.2 Penaeus japonicus | reverse complement strand
TATTTTTTTCAACAAACCCGAAAAAGTTAAGCATTAATTCCATAATGCGCTTTAACTGGCCAGCCTATTTCGCCACAATCTAGCTTTGAGAATCAGGCTTTTGCTATTCTAGTTGCATTGACGAGAAAGACAGGGAATCCCTGAAAGTCAATGGCGACATGAAGGCAGCGCTGTTATCAACAATTGCACGAATGATTAAACAGTTTGATGCAGTGAATCAACAAAATTTCCGTTGGTGTTAACAACAGTGGGAACTTTGCTGATTCATTGCGCTTCTGATAATTCTTTTTTTTTCCTGCACACATATTGGATAATGTGGGAAAACCAGCTGGTATTTTTGTTTAAAATGAATGCCATTATTTTCCATTCTTTAAAGTTTATAAACGTTACATTTTGTATTATCATCCATTTCTTTTTCTTTTTTTTTTCTTTTTTTTTGCCTTTATGACTGAGAAACATCAAAGCATCAAATGCGGAATATGGGTTAAGAATCGTTGAATTCATTAAGATAATGCTATTGTACATACTTTATGCATTTGTATTTGGTATAAGAATGTCAATACAGAGGGCTTGATATTATGTGTATAACAAATTATGTAATTAAAGAATAAAGTGTAAATACCAATTACATGACATATAAGGAATCACACCCCTTTAGGAAAACCGATATGACAGTGACAGAGAGAAACGGCACAACACTATCTCTTACACTATAAAACACTACTTATAACATACAAACACATATAAACACAAAACTGCACTTTGTTATAGTCTGCATTACATAGATTTCTAAAACTTTTATTATCTTCCTCTGACAGACTGAACTATGTTATTCTATGTTCCAGGACCTCTGTCTTGTGATGTTCTTGTTTGGATTCACCTGGCGTGTGTGACGTCATTTTCCCACACTGATAATGACTGTCTTTTGTTTGTGTAGATCAGGACTTTATAAATGGGCTAGTGGATACGTTAGATATTGAAGCCCATAATTTAATCCCATAATAATCCGTTGAGGTAGTTTGACGTATTATTAACTCGATCTGTGATGTATGTTTGTTTGTATGATAATTATAATTATGATAGGTGTTAGCTGTTGTCTGTTGCATAACAAGAACAGAGAATACGTAAAATAGATTCAAGAATATATATATGCAGCAAGTCATTGGTGTGTAGCAAGTGAAGTCAAATGTAGATCACAATGCAATGATAATTTTATTTCTACACTAAATTGATATCAGCATTTACATATGTGAGATAATTATAGCAAATATAATTTCATTTACGGTTGTACCATAAACTAAGATCAGTTTCATGAAACATGACACCGTGATACTTGTTATATATAAAGACAAACAAACTTCCATGACTGATTATGTTCTTTAGGGATACCATAGGTAACTGGCTGTAGATGTGAACTGAAATTAGAAAGAAACACGTATGATGCAAACAAGGAGAGTGGAAAGTCAATCCTCGATGCAACGTCACTAATTGAGAAGTACTTTATTTCAGTGTGGTTTGAATATTTTTTTTTTTTTTTTTTTTTTTTTTTTTTCCTTCTGTGGCGATAACCCCAGGCGCTAACTAGGCAATAGAAGCCCATCTAAGGTTGCCTTTAATAAATAGTTAGGTAATACTTTTACCCCTTCCTTCGCCCTGACCGTGAATATAGGATGCCAAGTCCAGAAAGACCTCTTGCTGACTTCTTAGGGAAAGAAGCCGCCTCTTTCCCCTTCGAGCCTTTGCCCAAGAGGCGGTCCATGTTGACTCCTCTCGCTGGGGTTTCATAATCCTCCTGTGGGAGTCCTTGGTCATAGGGCGGTCTCTCGATGAAGCGGCGCGAGGTCACGTGGTTGGTCTGGGTTGGAGGTGTGAGGGCAAGGTTGAGGGTCGTGGAATTACGGACCAGGGAAGGCGTTGGCTGTAGTTTAGTGTCATGGGGTGTGAGGTGGCTGGAATCCGGTGACGTGGGTGTCATTAACAGTATGCTTGTTTGCTGTTATATGAATATGTGTGTGTTTGTGCGTGTGTGTGTGTGTTTGTGCATCTATGTATGCATGCGTGTATGCATGCATGTATATTTATGCATATATGTGTGTGCGTGTGCCCACGAGTTTCAATTCGTGTGCGTATTATACGAAAATGTAGATAAAAAAAATAAAAGCTGCTACGAAAATATCTCTAATATATCACAGTCTGAACCACTTTGATGTTTGCCTTTATTCTTATTTTTGAATGACCTGTCCATGAAACAGTCCAAGCTCCAACAAAAGGAAGGCTTATATCCAATAAAATTACGTGTATCATTCAGTTCTTATCTATTTTTTTTTTTTTTTTTTCCTTGACAGTTAAGAACAAAACTTTTCTTGATTGTCATGGATCACAGGAAAGCTTATGAAGCCTTTTAAGCTTATTTGAATTGGTCAAAGTGTTGTCGAATCATTTCATAAGCTTTAATGATTTGTGAAATAATACACACAGAGATGGAAAAATAGAGTGAGGA
>BOPN01000007.1:905787-940787 GCA_017312705.2 Penaeus japonicus | reverse complement strand
AGTCTACAGAAATCATATATATACAGGTTAGCATGTGTGTGTGTGTGTGTGTGTGTGTGTGTGTGTGTGTGTGTGTGTGTGTGTGTGTGTGTGTGTGCGCTTATTAATCTATTTATACTTGCATATATTTGAGTTACTATTAAATATCCTTTATGAATAAAGTATGAAATAATGCCATAAAATGAATTATCTAAAGCCTTGCTTATAAATCTACAGCAGGCATTTATTTTTAATAAAGTTATTTTGATTAATACACTTTTCATCAGGCCTTTACTCTGCTTAATTGCTATATCTATTGTGTACCGGAAAAAATAAAACACTCAAACATAATTGAAGTCTACAACATACTGTATTCTAAATTCAAATCTTATTTCTTTGCTACACTTTGATATTTGAATTGCCTGAGGAATGCGCTAATTTTAGAAGAGCAAAGAATAAGCAAAGGTTTTATCAAAATTCGTTGTTAATTGGTTATATAGCATTTCCTATCCACTTCGTTACATAGGAAACTTGAATCACGAAAATCTATGGATAAATAGTAGTAAAAATAGGTGAAAATACTTCTTAAACTGATTCCCAATACATACTAACTATTACTGCCATTTTTTCCGAATATCTACATTCTGTTTCAACTACCTAAACAATGCATCAATAATTTATAAAGGGTTGGTAAATCGCATGGGATATAATTCTTCATAAGTAATTTACCTATCATTAGTGATTAACGTTATAGATGATGTATTTTTTATACGCAGTCTCCCTAGTTGTAAAGCGCATGTGCAAAGGTGTTCCCTCGCCTGTTTTCAACCAAACACGTGGTCGGTCACTTTGCCACTGACCCTGTTTAAGGTAGTAATATAGTTTGTGTTTTTTCCCGCTCGTGAGGTTTATTTATACGTCCATTTACTTTGTTCATTTAATTTCTTTGTTGATCTTATCTTCTACCTGGCCGTTTTTGTTGTGCATCGGTGTCGATTATCATATTCATTTATTTGTTTAGGATAAATTGTATATATAGTTGAAAATTGTGGCTATATTCATCTTCCCAATATAAACCTAAACACCTTAAAAACAATGCCAATTAAAGGAGAAAATGTCAATAATGGCGCAGCGAGTAAGCTTGGCCTTCCGGCAATTACTGATTTTCACGGTATTTCTGATTATTTGAGAAGGTTTGTTTTTCTGAATTAACTTCAACGTTGATTTTGGTCTGTTATAGAATTCGGTCGTTTACCCGGACCGCCACTACCCTTGTTATGGTTTACAACGTGTTAGTACAACTAATACGTTGTTATGGGACGGTGAGTGGTTAATATGAAGGGAATTACAGCTGAGATAAGTGTTATATTTTTATTGTAGTGACTGTGTACTTTTTCATGAAGCGAGTGTTCTTCACCGTGTTTTCCTACAATAATTGCTTTATCATTGATGTATTCATTCACTGCTTACAGTCACGATTAAGGTTGAATATTTTGATAAGCTAATTTCGCGACCTGGCTGTCAGCTGTATTAAGTGTAAGCTGTGTGGTGCTAGTTATGATATCAATATATTGTGCTGTGATACGCTATTTCCGGCGCGAGGTTAACTTATCATTGTGATAGTGCAATTGTGAATTTATTTTCGAAGCTTTGAGTTCAATTGAAATCTTACGAGCAGCTCAGAAGCTTGGTAGGACCCCTGATTCGAAGCAGCTAGTTAAGGAAGAGTAGAAATTGGCTAAAGATAAAACAGGAAGAGAAGAACGTGCAACAGAACGAGAAATTAAGAAAATAATAAAATAATGAGTTAGTAGAAGAGTAAGAGCTCACGAATTGTTTTATTAGCTGAATTACGTTCTACTGGTGAAAGAAATGAGTGACATAAATATTAATGTTAGTGTATTATTCATAAGTTCGAATGGAGCAATGCTTAGATTTCTTAGCAATGAATTGAGTTTTTTTTTTTTCATTTTGATTATGGAACAATTTCTAAACCATTGTAATCCTGATTTGTTTTCTTTTAAAAACTGGAATTTCCCAGTACAACGGAGATGGCAGCAGTAGCTGACAAGTATAAGAGTGCTCATTTGTACCGTAACAAGTAGGTGGTTTTCTCAACTTAAACCTTTCCTTCAGATTAGGGCAATAGTAGTGAACTTTTGTCATGCTTGGGGTAAAGCTGGATATATTAAATAAAGTTCTGATAATCCTAAGAATTTGAGGTAAAGGCGCTTTTTTGGTGAGTAAACTTCCTTTTTTCAGGCTGAATTAAAACCCAACAGTTGTAGATACCAATGGATTTTTATTTTATCAACCTGTGGAAGTTGTTTGATACCGGATGCTTTATATTCTTAGTTTGGTTAATTTTCAATATAAACTAGAGAAAATGGTACTGGCTTAAGATTATCTAGGCAGGCCAAAATATTTTCCTAATATCAGATGTTCCATCAAGATAAATTTCTTTACTGGATGGACAAATGCTATAGCTGCACCCATTAAGTTTGCAGAAATCCCAATAGGATGTATTCCAGGAATAAAGATCCCAAGCAAATCCTGTCCTGGTGATGAGGCTACCCTAACATCCTGTACTAGTCGTGACCCTTGTGATCTCCCTAACAACCTGTAGTTTGTGGCCTACCTAAGCTACCCAACCCCCATGACCTAACCGAAATACCTGAATACCCAAAACTCAAAGGTTTATGTAGTGAGTTCTTGTCACCATCCTGTTGTGCCAAAAATGTCCATGGTTGTTCGAACAAGAGCAAGAAAAAATAAGATCGATATAGGTTTGAAACTATTTATTGACTATGCATTAAATGTATAAACTTTCATGAAATTGGCACTAAGCAACCTGTGGACCCTGGGCTGTCCAGAAACAGTATTATGCCTGGCCTTTTTTTATAGGTGGTCATTTCAATCGGGGAAAGAGTAGTTGTTAAGCTTTTCAGAAGTTCTTTTGGCCTGGGGTTGGAGCCGAAATTAAACGTTATTGTAAATCCTAGAGGAATTCCTATATATGTTTTCTGATAGAGGAACTCGGTTTAGATCCGATCTCGTGGCAGAAATAACGATTATTCTCAAAGCTTTTATACTAACCTATATCATCCAAGCTGTAATGGAGATGTAGAAAGATTAGATGGTGTACTAAAATCTATGCTGTGAAGAAATTGTGTAGACACAGATCTAAGTATTTAGATAGGTATATACCAGCTATTTTTGCATATAGGAAAAGCCCTAATGATTCCTAAATATTCCCCATGTAAGGTCCTCTTGCTATCTTACGTGAATTATGGTCAAATGATTTCAATTCTGATGTCAAGAATGTGTGATTGTGACGGATCTAAGAAGGAATTTTCGAAATTAGCCGCTTCGAATGCTGAATTTAGTTGTAGATATAAATTACTTTATGATAACTGCTAAATAGCAAACTAAATGCAAATACTGTTTGTTTTTGCTTTCTGATAACCATAAGTTAATCATGCGATGGCGCGGACCTTATTCTGTGACTGCGTGCAAAGAAAATGGAGTTGATAATCTGGGAAATCTCCGCAATAAGGCTAAAATCTTTCACATCAAATATGCTTAAGAAATATAAACAAAATGAGGAAAATTAAACTGTAGTTCAACTTTGTTACAGATAACCGTGTTTTCAAAGGAAGGGAAACCATGTACTTTGAAACCAGTAGATGTAATGTGAACTGAGTGAAGATCTGAATGAAATTCGGATAATGGATGTGAAGTATCTAGTAGAAGAATTCCGCGATGTATTCTCGGATGAACCTAGTTATAACTAGAATAGAGTATCTAATCAAACTAGAAGCTACAGCGCCTATTGCTAAGAAGCCTTGCCCAATTCCGCATTCGGTTGATACATCTAAGAGGGAAATTGGTAAAATGCTAGAAATGGGAAATATTTAACCTTATATAATAAAACACTGCCACAAAATAAAGGAAAAACTCCCGACGTTTCGAGCTTTTTAAAGAAAGTTCATCATGCGTAAGCGATCCAAAAAATTAATAGTAGAAGTAAATTCTGACAAGATATACAGAAAGGATGACAGCAGGAACAAGGGCTGAATCAGGTCACTACATTCCTTAGGCTTATGCGTAAGGGTCTTTATGGTCTGAGGAATAGTATTTTTGATAATGAGGCTGTTCATAATTCAAATTGGGGAAGAACCGTTGCAAGATTTAAGAGCTACACTAGAATAATTACGTCATTTTGGTCTAACAGCCTGTATTAGCGAATGACTTTTTGGCTTTTCTAGAAATAAATATCTTGTGTTTCATCTAGGGGATAATAAAAATGAACCATCAAAGGACAAAGTAAAAGCAATTTCTTAGACTTTACCAGAAAATAGACCTTTCTCATTTTACCTCTGTATCTCTGTGTATCTGTACATCTTTCTCTGTAATTCGTATATGCATATCAACATGTTCATTGTATCTCTGCATCTCTGTATCTTTACGCGTTTCTTTCTCAAAATATTTAATTGTTTATCTCAGCACCGTCCACCGACTCCCCATATTGCAACGCTCTCTACCTCTTCAAAATGTATCAATGTATCCTTCTCTTTACATTTTCCATTGTAAATCTGGATCTGTATCTATTATTTAATTGTCTTTACATCATTTTCTGATTATTCATTTTTACATCTTCCGCTTTGTCCCTGTTCCGCTAAGCATTAATTTTATCCTCCATTATTCTGTACCATATTGCATCGTATCTCTGTATCTCTACGTCTTGCATTTATCTGTATCATTACCTATTTCATGATGTTTTTGCATTCCTCTATATGATTTTCTTTCTCATTCTCTTATTCTCATTCTTTCTCCCCTTCCCCCTTTGTCACGCGTGATATTTGACACCATCGTGTTAATGATCAATGTATATCTAATCAAAGAATGTCATAACCTTTCTACCATACAGAAATGAAATCTAATAAAGATGTATATTTTTCACCCAGCCCACAGACAAGCAGAGATTTTTTTTTTTTTTTTGTCAGCCTTAAAGTAGTTTATCATGATGCACGTTTTATAAAGCTTTAATTTGTCTAGTAAAGTTTGAATGGGGAAGTTTACCTAGATCATTTTTTATTTTTAGGCAGTGCTCATTGATTGTTCTCTAATACACAAATGACTTAATAAATCACCGTTGAAAGATATAACTACAATAGTCGAAGGATGAATCACAGGCAAGTAAAAGCAAGAAAGGGTGACAATAAAAGCATGTCTGGAATGGCTTCAGTCATGGCGTAAACTTCCCAATGTTTGGTTTACCTGTTCGAAAAGTCCTAACGCGTTCGGATTTTTAGATCTTAGAAGAAACGTTGCTATTTACATAAAATGAGGAATTACAGTTGAAGACTTGTGAAGTGGACTCAGTCTTTAAGGTTATTGATTTAAGATTGAATATGTTGAAGGTCTATCCTGAGTTAATATTCCTTGTAAATACTTTGTACACCTTGCAATTTACTTTTTGCATTTCTTGACACTTTAGCTTAAATTGTAAAGGGTTGGTAAACTGCATTTTTTATAATTTTAAGTAATTTACATATTAGTTATCAACGATATAGATAATGTATTCAAATGAGGTCTCCCTAGCTGTAAAGCGCATTTCAACATGTGGGTCATTTGCCACAGACCCTGTTTAAGTAAGTAGTATATTTTTGCCCGTTCGCAAGGTTTATTTGCACATCCATTTACTATATTAATGTATTTTCTTTAAGTAATATGGAGATTAATTTTATTGTTTTCAGCCTTTTTTGTTGTTGCGTATTGACAATACGCCACTGGCCTACAAACAAACGAGTGCCACGCCCCCATATCTTCTACCTGGCCGTAGATTGTTTATCATTGTGACAAGACCTGCTTATGTTTTGCATCGGTGTCAGTTATTATATTCATTGTTTTTGTTGAAAAAATAAATTGTATATAGTATAAAATTGAGGGTTTATTCATCCTCCCAATATAAACCTGGAAAACGCCTTGAGAATAAGACCAATTAAAAACCATACGGTCAGAATACAAACACCAGGCCCCCAAAACTTCCAGGTTCACCATTGTTGCTTATTTGTGAATCGCCAGTCTCGACTCTTGTATTTGCAACCATATTACTTGTTTCGGATGCAAGTGTCGAAACTGATGGTTTCCACATTAACAAAGCTGTGTTTAACTTAAATGTGCTGTGAGATTGTATATTTCATCTTATTAACTGTGACTGAGAAAACGTCTCGTGCAGCGTGGTCATAACTTTCAACCACATGTGAATGAATGTCATGCATGAAAACTTGTTTCCTATATTACACAAAAACCGCAAGCGATACAAAACTACAATCATTCTCAAGCAATTATAATTTAGTGATCTGCATACGAAAATCTTAGCTTTCATGAATTATAACAGAACTGAAAAAAATTGTGCTAAGATGTTGCATTTTATAAATAAAAAGGAAGGAATAAAAAGACTTCCTTCATTGTCCTCAAACAGCTATGGGTGTTAATAAGTGAAAATCAAATTTGTCAATAAAAAGTGCTCCCTCAGTTAAACGTAAAGAAGATTTTGAATGCATTATAATTCATTTCTTTAAAGGGAGGGAAATGGGTTTACATGTTTCCGACATATAAATGTAAACTAGAAGCGGTGCATCAGGAAGAGAAAGTAGAAATGGAACTGTTTCACAAATCTACACTATTCCAGCCGCTCTAAAATTATGGCAGTCAAAAATTATTTATGGAGATTCATATGAACTGAACAGCATTAATTTCATAACTCAAGCTTAATCTGGAATCTTCAATTCATATTGATAAGCTCATCATAATACAAGTAATGCTACATCTGCCAAACACAAGGGCCGATGCCCAACAAAGTAAGAGTGAAGCTTGGAGGTGTCTAGTTGGTGAAACGACGTTGCAGATTCAATAGCCACAGATACTTATTTCACTTATATAAGGCTCAAAAACATAGTGGCAACTTCACATACATTCTTCACAAACTTGTAGTGTAGGTAATAAGCAAAGGAAGGAAGGAGAAAAAAAATAGTACGGCAAAAGTGCCTAAAAAAAACTTTTCAAGCCTCTAACTACTGTATTACAAAGGACTTCGTTAACAAAAAGCCAAAATTCTCTTGCTTTCAGGGTGAAACTTTATTATGTTAGTACACTGAAACTATATGGTATCAAGCAAGCATGATTTGCTTTTTTCAAACCAATATGAAGTGGAACACAAAGTTCATAACATCCAAAGTCAAAACAACCTTAATATGACCTTACATTAATTTGAATGCATGGCGGTTCCTTGAATTTCCACTCTCTCTATGCCACTGGAATATCTTCTACAAGTTTTAACTCCTTTGATACAACTTTACATTCATCTGAATAAAATCTTGTTTACAAAAATCAACATTTCCTGTAATGATGAATAGTCAGTATAGAAAAAAAACATTTCCTATTTATTTTTTTTTCTTTACCATATTTTCCTAAGTTCTCAGTGTGTTCCCCTTTGTAATTGCATAAATGTATTGCAGTTATACTGGTACTAATCTTTTGTAAAAATACAATCATTTTAGGACAGAGAATGGGTCACATAAGGGAAACAGGACACATCAAAACATCTGGAAAGAGGAAATGATTATCTGTGGAAACTCCTTTATAGTATTTATTTAGCATACACCATAGAAATTCTATAAAAGATTGAACATACTTGAAGTACGCAGTGAATAAACAAAGGCTGAATAACAAATCAAGTGAATTCCTCTTCAATCAATCATTACCAGTCTTACTTCAGCAGAGAAATGAAAGCTGTCTGGTCACCACAAACTTGGAAATACAAATGCATATAACTGCATGAATGAATGAAAAGTCCAAGAGAACACAAATCAATGTCCAAATAATTTTTTGCAAACACTGAACTAAATGACATGCTATGGTCAGCAAACCATACCCTTACGTGTTTTGTGGATAGTGGAGGTAAACAAATTAAGCTTTGACTAAATAACATTTCCATCCATTTCTATCAATACATAACATTTTTTAAATATTTTTTTTCTGCATTTAATGATATATCTATTATCCATAACTTTGCAAGAAAATTCCTCATTTTCCTTAACAGAAAAAGAAAGAAAAAAAAAAATATATTCCCTCCAAGCTAGGTGTGAGAACAAAAGCACTTGTATGAAATCACAAAAAAATATATATTCCAAATAGCCCTAATTGCCGAGTAGTGAACAGAAGGGGAACTTTCTGGGTACTGCCTGTAGCATGGTACACAAGTTACTGGTGAAAGAGCAAAAGGCGGAGGGACTTGGCTTCTGCTTATTTCTTCTTGCTCCCTGGGGCTGGTAGGGGCTGCCCTTTGTCCTTTCCTCGCAGGCGCATCCCTGTCCACAAAAAATCAGGATTAGGTAAGAAAGAATATGATACGGTTAGACCTTATGACGGTAATTATTTTCTCCATGATAATATATATTAACCCACTGCAGATGGATGTCATGACAACCATGACGCAAGAGTTGTGGCCTGACGACGGGTACCATGACATATTGACATTCGGGTTTTTTTGGATCACTGATATTTTATTGTGATATGAGTAAGGAGTGAGTGATGATAACTGCAGTCATAATTACTATAATTATTATAATTACTGTAATATTAACCCATTCACGCCGGTTGACGTGATAGCATGTATTGTGGTTTTCGCGTCAGGCGCCCTGGACGAGCTATGAGGGGAAGCCGCGCGCTTGGGTAGAGCGAGCGGGCAACCCAGGCTCGCGGCTTGGGTTAAGCAAACCTAACATCCAAAACCTAGATGGCATCACTTTCTTCTAGCACCAGTAGGAGCAAGAGCCTTGAATGGCACCTATCCATGGTCTCTAGTAAGTACTATCTTTAGAGAATGATGGCACACAGCAAGTCACCGAACTCTTGCTCTAAAGTATCACTGATGAAGTATGCAAAGGCAGAACAAGAAGAGGAAGGTGACTCAAACCATACCAAGTGTCTAAAATGTGCTTCTGTGCCAATAGCAATGCCTTTTACTGTGGCACTCACAGTCATAAGTACAGGTTTCCTTCCTCTTCCCTACCTCTTTATGTTATCTTCATTGTAGATGGCTATATGTTTCTTATTTGTTCATGACAGCACAAAAATACAAAAAAATAAAGTTGCATTTTGTCCTCCCATAAAACAGCAATATCACTCAGAATAAAGAAAATAATGAGCTGATATGGATCATATACTACAACTTTAGTCAACTGCAACATTGATAGAGCCTGTCATATGGCACTTATACATCTCTAAAACACAAAAAATATAACACAAAAATGGCTCTAATTTTAAAATGCGTGACTGAAAGAGAGTGGGAAAATTCTAAGTATGTTGCTTCAAGCTGCCTCGCTCTGACATAAAACCCATCCTGGGGCCGGATTCACTAACGCACTTACCATGATAAATACGCTGGTAACTACAATTATGATGGTAAAAAGACCGCATCGGTATTCATGAACAACTTACCATGATAGAATACAATGCTAAATTTACCAGTGGTTGGAGCACTGGTATGTCCACTGGCAACTACAGCGATGACTCTCTCATCTCGCTTTATCTCAGCAAAAAATCAACATTTAAGGCGACACTTTAGTTTGCATGTACACTTATTATGATCAGAGTGATGGCAACTGTTCATTTTCATATGAATATGACAAAAATCAATAAAATTCACAGGAAATAAGCGAGAATAATGTTCATGCAGCTTCGTCATAGGCCTACAATAACTGAAAATAATACATGGAATTAATAATTTGACAAATTCAAACATTTTGTTTTAATAACATTCAGCTGAAAAACAGTAAACATATAAATGGCAAATTATTTTTGTGTTTGCATTAATTTAGATACAATTATTCATAATCTTAGGGTTTGATTGGCATTTCTTTTTGTAAAACGTTGATACAAATAACACTATCATTGCGTGAGCCATTGTTTCTTTTCTTTCGATCGCAATCTAAAAAAAAAAAAAAGTATGTTTTTGAAAACCATTACGTTATATATGATCCATAAGATCATGCAATAGAATATGCTTTCTAGGAAATTAATTTATATAGAAATAATTTAACACAGAAGAAATCTTTATCATTTCTTGAAACAAAAAAGTCTCGCTGTTGGATCAGGTTTTGTTTACATGTTACGGGATTGGTCAAAGGAGCCTAAAAAATTATGTAAGGCGCTCGCTGATTGGCGGAATCGATTTACCAGAGTTACCATCAAATTACGGTGATAAAGTCTATTTACCCTTACCAGGCGACTTATCATCGCTTGATGAATCCCACTTTGCCATGACTGGTAAACGCTCTGGTAGTTGACAGCTGGTAAATGCCTTACCATCGTATGTTAGTGAATCCAGCCCCTGGAGACTGGGCAAGCAAATCTATCCCCGTCTGCAGTGGGTTAAGACTACAATTTCTCTTATTGTACGTGCTTATTCTTTGAATAGATAATTTACAAAAGACTTGGTATCAGTGTGAAATTCCTCCACACTTCTGACTATTACACTGTTGCAGTATATTTATTAACCCATCCCCGACGGGGGAATTCTAGCCTTGAATGTCCAAATGCTGGGGCGTTCGAATTATTAGGCCTAAATCAATTGTATGGCTGGCACAATACTGTGCCGCCCGGCCACTGGGCTTTTGAATGTGCTGTACACATGCTGTACCACCCGTCCAGAGAGGGTTAACACAATCAAGCTCTTCTCTGACATATCATGCAGAACAAAATTGTACAAAACTAAAATTACTCACCAATAGCCTTCTCAATCTTGGTTATGATGTTCTGGTTGGGCACTGCCTTGCCCTGTTCATATTCCTGGATCACCTGGGGCTTTTCATTCACACGCTGTAACCAAAAGATTCCTTTATTAAAACTGCTCCTTGAATTTAATACAAAATATGGAATTCCATGAAATTTAAGAATGACAAAATTATCCAACTTTCAGATCTAAGCATGGAGCTTATTCATGGTTTATGGACACAATCTGTTTCACCAAAAATAAATTCAAACATAATATAAATTGTACACATGAGATATACAGACATGTAATTGCACAAGGTCTACAGCATAAAAAAAAATGGCTAGAAAATTTAACACACATCATATGTACTCTGAAAAAGTCTTGTATGAGGTTTAATAATTTTCTTTTTTTTTCTTCTTATCCAATACATTTTACATATTGTCACATCAAACCATCTAAACCCAGTATATCTACTTCAATAAAGCCCCCCAAAAAGTACCTGTCATCATAATATTTTTTTACACAATTATTCATTGCATTTACCCATATGCAACCCCACCCACATCCCTATCACTACATCCTATAAATATATTCCCCAAATAAAAGTGTACTTGCCTTTGACTGAAACAAAGACACAGCATTAAAACTAGCATGCAGCTTTTACAAATATATGTTTCTTCCATCAAATATCATAAATATATCTGCTCACAGCATATTTAATATAAGTGTTTCTTTAGCTCTACACCACTCATGATAAAACCAAAAGTCATCCATCAACTTTCAAGTTGATGGGTAAACATTAAAAAAGAATACATTTCTCCACCCAATGGTTTCTATACTATCTACTAATCCTCATGTTGCAATATTCAAGAGAGGAGACGAGAGAGAAAGAGAGGAGACAAGGGAGGAAGAGAGAGAGAGAGAGAAGAGCAGATGGGGGGGGAGAGGGGAGAGGGAGGAGAGAGGAGAGAGGAGAGAGGAGGGAGGAGGGAGAAGAGAGGAGGGAGGAGAGAGGAGAGGAAAGAGCAGGGAGTAAGAAAAGAAAATGAAGAAAAATAAGGAGAGGAAGAGGAGGAGGAGAGAATAACAGGTAAACAACTGTCTTGATTACAACAAGTTTTAGAAAGCCTCAGTCAAAAGAGAGATTTCTAAAATAATATCTTCTTGTGGCAAATAATTAACAATCATATAAATTTTGTAATTTGACCAAATGACTTACTAATAATAGTTCACCGTTTCCATTCGAACAAACACATCCATTACGCCATCAAATTTTGAAAAGCGTGCCTAATACATCTAAATATAACCAGAAACAGTGGACTGTTTTGGTAGAGCAACCATCCATGAACTGGAGGGATAACTTGGAACTATTCATCATAAAAAGTTTTTTTTTCTCAATTCTCCTTATTTCTGGATGTAATTGATCCGATGAGTTTCATGTGTATATAACAAGGACTTCTACTAATATTTAGTTCCTTAAATCTGATCAAAATCCTCATTCTTCATTAACGCTGACGACAAAAAGAATCCCCGTTGGAATAGCCTTGATAAACAAACAAAACAAACAAAATAGCTCATCCATCGAAATAACACCAAAATATCCTATCTCACTATCCTCGTAATAGTGTACTACCGCTTACAGTGGCCAGGTCCTTCTGTGTCCACCCCTTGTTCTGGCGTCCTTGCTGGATGAGTCGGCCTACATCGGGGGCCACTTTGTTGTGCTTCAGCTCCTCAGTCTCACGGTCGAGCTTGGCTGTGTTGAAGGTGGTGGCATGCTGCTTGTTGCTGGCAGCTCCATCTGTCGAGAAATTCATATGCAAATGAACATATTAAAATACATTGTAGCACAACTAACTATCAATACATATACAACCTACAACCAGAAATCTCTGTCATCATCAAAAGTAAATATGTTAACAAATGCAGTTTTCTCCTCAAATACAATTGAATAAATCTACCCAAAAATATACAATTGCCACATCCCCAAATCAAAGAAACAAAGCCACTCCTTACATTTGGTGCTGGTCTCCACTTGAGCTCCAGTTCGTCTGGCTTTGTTCACAGCCTGCAAAGAAATAAAAGATTTTCAGATACAACCACGTCTACGAGAAAGCAAGTTCTGTATATCATTGAATTAAACAAATAATTAAATAAATAATTGAATAAATAAATAACTGAATAAACAAATGAAGAAATATTAATAAAGATTAATAAAACAAATAAAAGAATAAAATAAATAAAACAAATAACAGAATACAATTATAACTCAACAATGACAACGATGATGATAATAACAGATAATCAGAAAGATCAGTTTTAGTTCTGTTGCAGAGTTTCTCAACCCTTTCTCCCATGGCTACAAAAACAGCAACACCCTGAAGCATAATTTAGGCATTATTTACTTCTATTGTTACCATTACCTGAATCCCATAAAGCGCAATTCTTTTTAATTCTTATCTTCTCAAATGTACGATACATGGCTAAAAAAAATCCCATGGTAAATGTTCAATCGCTGTAGCCTTAAACTGATATCCATTCTTCCTTAACCCATTCGCGCCGGATGACGTGCTGACACGTTTTGTGGTTTTTGCGTCAGACGCCAATGACAAGTCATCTGAGCAAGGCTAGCGCTCAAGGTGAGCGAGCGGGCAGCCCAGGCTCGCAGCTTGTGCACTCAAGAGTCTCGAGGCATTAGGCTTGTGTTCGAAAACCCCGGCAAAGCCGGAATCACCCCGGCATGAGTGGGTTAAACACTACTGGATTTACTTTTTCATGTCTTCTACTTGTTAAGACATTAATTCATCACAATTGGCCAATGACACCAACCAATAGTTTGGGGGGGAGGGAGGATCAAATATATATATATATATAAGAGAATCATTATAAAATTGTCAGTAGAATGTAAGACTTTTACATCCACCTGGAAGCCTACTTTTGTTCACATTAATTTGAATAACTTTTATGAATGAGATACAATGGGTAGAGCATGAAACAATAACTCAAAATATAAAAAAACTGCTCATGAATTATGACAGAAAGTTGCAAGCCCTAAATTGTCTAAAATAGGGGTAGCATCACGGTTGGTATTCACGAAATGTCACAGACTGTCACAGACGGAAAAATAAGTCCTTGGACTCTGCAAATTTGTTTCCAATGCCTAATTCTTGTCTATGACCCAGCCGAAGTTTTAAAAATGTTTGCAGGTGCCCCATGCGTACAACTGTCCTAATGAGAAATGTAAATGGCAAGGATAATGGTGGTTAATAATGACAGAAACTGAATATACATCACTGCTATCAAATTAAACTTTTTCCTTTCTTATTAACCCCTACAAGACATGCTTTTTAAAATCTGATGCAGAAATGCACCAAACAATCACTTTTATCTACTGTAATTCATCCCACAAGAAAAAAAGTGAGTTGTATTTTTAGAATCTAGATTTTGGTGTCAAATGTTCATCTGAATAAATCCCCATTCAATTTGAGAAGTAGAATGGCCACGCCCATCTACTTAGCTATGGTGGAAAAGAAATTAAATGTGTAAGATTAGTAATTATATTATCATTCCCATGACAATGTTACAATGAATTATCATCTCATTGCATTGCCATGTACACATTGGTTATAGTTAACAGCATTATCATTTGTGCACGCAAGCACAAATTACAGACAAAATCATGAAGAACAGTCCAGGCATGAGTCATAGACAAACAGAAGGACAAACTTAGAGCCTGTTTGTTTGCAGAGACTGTACTTGAATGTCAAAAAAAAAAAAAAAACATTTGTCAATACAGGCCCACAACTACCATCAATGTGGTTTGATTGTTTTTGAGGTTTCAAAATTATCTTTAAAGACTTTATGGTGAAACCTTCAAGTTTGCTATATCCAAAAACTTTGATAAACACACTATTATGAAACAAGTGGATAAAGGGGGGGGGGGGGGTATATCATACAGCAATAATTATTGATTTGTAAGGTGTTGCATAATACAACAATGTATTGCATCAGTTTAAGTGCTTAAACATGAGAACAGGATATTGCATCAGTGCAAGTCTTTAAACTGTTAACATGATGGTGCAATAATTGCACGAGGTTAAGTACATGTACACAATATACCATAAAATTGCATGAATTTTAAAATTTGCAGCCTCACACATCATTATAATGTACATTTTACATGAGGTTCTACCCATATACCCACTTTATAGGGCCACCATCCCCTTACTCCAGTTCAGACAAATTTGTCCTCATCAGAAATAACCAAGACTTTTGCATCTAAATGTCCCATTTTTTGTACACAGTTTCCCGTTGCTCTTCTGAAACCTCCACGATATCAGTTTTCTTATCTCACCATTGCTGTAGTTCTTCCTTGCTTGCTAATTCTTGATACAAATCTTGATACTTGCTAAGTCCATGATACAAATACTAATGGAAAAAATATATATTACATAGTTACTACTGGTTTTCCAACTAACAAATGAATGGTAAAGAAAAGTTCAAATGTACAATACATAGTTTGTGTACCAAATGCACCAATGTAAAGTAATAAGCTGGTTCATCATATTTTAGGTAGTGAGAGTTTAGCTAATATAAAATTAGACAATACTTATACTTTTGACATGTGATATTTTGATACTGATTATATAATTGTTGCCAAGTCTGTCTGACAAACTTTTTGTGAGCAGTATATTTCAAGGCAAAGCTATTGGTGTGGTCATTGCAAATTAGTTTTTCAACATCATTTTCCTTCATGATCGCCTGATCTTAACCCTATGATGACGGTGCGTCAAACCCACGTGACACGGCTAAATGCCCGATGACTGGGCGACACACCAGTGTGCCGTTCCCGATGCAATATTGCATAGGCCCGGCGTAGGGGGCTTCCACTTATCGCCGGGCCTGTCTGGACTGGGTTAAGGTTAACCTACCAAGCTGTCTGTCAAATTAAAATGATACAATTATAGATATTTTTGTCAGTTCCACCAAAAGATTGTGGCTTATAACAAAATATGGTCTTCTGTTACAATATACGCTGAGAGATTTAACAAATGTCAGAATTAAGTGTGTGTGTGTGTGTGTGTGTGTGTGTGTGTGTGTGTGTGTGTGTGTGTGTGTGTGTGTGTGTGTGTGTGTGTGTGTGTGTGTGTGTGTGTGTGTGTGTGTGTGTGTGTGTTTATATATAAACAGAGGAAAATCAATACTAAATACATGGTAATCATCTTAAATCCAACCACATATCTGCCAAAGGCCTCACACTAACCAGCACCACCTCAACATCTGTGGTTGCTATGGGTATGGCCAACATCCCTCTATCGCATTTATTCTAGCAAGATAAAACTTGTAAACCACCTTAGTGCTCTATCATTAAATACTAAATCTGAGGAAGTACTCTACTCTCACAGAATATACCTGATATTGATATGTTGGCATTTTCCAGAGCTCCCAGCGCGGAGACAGCTGTGATTCCTTGACATTGCCACTATCAGGTTGGTCCTAAGAATGCATGTCTTCCTTTACATATCACAGCAAGGTTCAAATGATTTTGGATCAAACACTAGTAACATCATTACAAGAATAAAGTTCTGTTTGGAAAGTCACCATGGAGGTTTTCTTAACATTTATATCTGTCCATCGTTGCAAAAAAAAAAAAATTCAAATGCCTTCTTCAAAATTTGCTCTACCTATCAATCCTACTTCTTTTCTCATGCAAATCATCCACTTTAAAAAATGTCTTTCAAAGCTTAGTAATTAACTAGAGTATAAATGCTACGAGTAATTGCTGCAGCCTCATTGCTTCACGCTCCAGCTAAGGCCAAGAGCGCTGCAATAAATATATTCTAGCAAGATAGAGCATTGACTGGTTCCTATTTGACAATAAGTGGCTTGGGAGGTATGCAAAATCTATCTTGATAGATCATACACGCTGGAGGTCTACTGGCATTTGCCGTTGCAACAGCTCGATTCAGTGTGGGTATGATTCAGGCTTCAAATACAGAAATCAATTTACAAGGCAGTACACGTGGGTACTGTATATTTTCCTTCTTTCTACACAGTCCGGTGATCTCTCAAGACCCTTTGTTCCTCTCACCACATCCTTTCCTCAATCAAAAAATGAAAATGAAATTCTATACTTGGAACACAATTTTTCCAATTCATGTATGCCTAACAAACTCCATTTAAAGTACGTTAGAGTGATTCCACTCTCCGCAGATATTGCAACTTTCTGTGGATAAAGCAGCTTTTGGCAGTCAATGGTATACAAATTCATGGTGGATTAAATCTACTATTCGCACTCAAAGAGGTTAATAATATACAAAAAAAATCATGGAAACCAGAGAACCAAACTGAGATTAAACTTGCTAATCATTTCCAATCTCTTGAATGGTTCACAGTTTCCTAAAAGCAAGAGTCATTCTCACTTTCAAAAACCATTTAAAAGCAACTGGCTGCCTCTTGATTCTGAAAGAGAAACCATGAGCATAGACATCACAGAAAGAGAGAGAAGAGAAGAAACCCCACAGAGAGAGAGAAGAAAAGAGGAAAAGGTCAGAGAACCGGGAAGGAAAGTGTGAAAAGTGGAGCCATTTGGGGTTGGAATTGCATTGATTTTATACATGGTGAAACACCCTCTTGGTTGCCGTGATGTAAGGAGGCCACAAAGGGGTGATTTTCTTCCTGGTTTTCCTCCTTCCAGCAAGGAAAATCAAAGCAAAATGACGTCATTACAAACTGCTTACCCTGGAGAGAAAATTCCACGTGAAAATTGTGAACAAAATTCAAGTTCACGTGAGAATAAAAGAAGAAAAAAAAAACAAAAAATAACGGGAACACCCCTTTCAGTGCCCCGCCTTCAGTACAACAAAAATAGGAAATAAAACATCAAATAGAACGCAGGAGGTGATAAAACCCTCAACAAACGAGTCAAAAACGTCTCGAAAATACTTCCAAAAAGAGTCTGGAAAAGAATCACGTTGTCTTCGGCCACACGGCTTATTCCCAGCTTATAACGCTCTACACTACATATCTACCTGCTCACTTTTAAGCTGAGATGCCTTCTGAGGCTTCTTTCTTAGCACAGTAACGGTGTCCCAGTCGCTATCAGCCATTATTGACGGAAATTTGGAGAGTTTTCAAGGAAGCAAAGGAGCAACGCGGTCGCACTGGCGGTCGGGGACGTCCACTATGAACTGTGGAAACGCAGGAACTCGCGCCAGAACCCTTGCCTTTTGGCCTTTCTTCGCTTTGGGTGGCTTTTCGGGGTCGTAATTTGGCTTATATACCGATTTTTGCTCTTGGGGTGTTGCAGAATATTGCGTAAAATGATGTTTTTGAGTTTTCTATGACCGGAGGTGGCGTTAAAGAAAACGGGTCTCATTGAGGGGAGACTATTGTAATGTAGGAACGTTTCGTCTTTATTTAAGAATTACATCAATATGGATATAGAGTACATCGATACAAATATCGAATAGCTCATAAAACAGAATCAATTACTATAATTTCAGGCAAAGCACCCAAGAAAACTTTATCCTAACCAATATCTTTGGCGAATTGATCTATATTTACTTACAAAGGAACGCAAACACGTGTGCACGGCTCAAGGTCGGGGCTACATGCATCTATGCGCATTTTCAAGGTCGTCAATCAAATATATATATTTATTGTGTTTGTTTCTAGGATTTGACTAAATATATGATTTTAGTTATTGGATGTGCGAATAAAAATGTTCCTTAACTATTTACTCGGATATCAAATGTTCGCGTTATCACAAAGGTCCGTGTTATTTTTGTTTTTATCTATTTTATATTTTTGACTTCTTACTAAATCGCTTTTCATAAATTGATTAGGAAATGTATGTGTGCTAATTGCATTTGATATAAGGCTTACATAATCTCGTGTATATACTGGTGTGTGTGTTTACTTCCTTAATTTATTTGTTTATTTATTCATCTCTATGCTACAGTTTTTTTTCATATGTAATGAGAAAATTGTTAGTTGCTGATAATGAAACATATCTAGAAAAGATATTATTTTCATGGGAAAAGAGGTAGTAAATGACTAGCTTAGCTTCATCATTTACTTCATTTTAAATAAGTTTCTCCTAATCAATGCATTGCTGAAAGGGAGAAAGAAACAGAAGCTATTTGGAAATTGAGAGTTGATTCCAAAACGGACAGGTAGGAAATCGTGTTCGTCTGCGCCATTAATGGACTTGATTTAGCATAATGTCTCAAGTAGATTCATGTAAGATTTAGTTACTTGAACATTTTGATACGCATTGATAAGCTAATGAATCAACATACATGAAAGATTAGAGGAGAGAATTATACAAATTTGGGAATGTTTATCAAGCTTATTATAAGTGTGTAGGATAGAATGAAGAGACAAATTAGTTGCATTTAATTTTATTCTGGAATTCTGGTTAGGGGTTCAGCATTTCTTGTTTTCAAAAATTTTATCTCACGTTAAACTACCTCATTACTTTTCCCTATACTAAGAAGTCTCCAAATAGTCAATAGAATATTTATTTACAAAATCACCAAAAAGCTTTGTTACCTGAATATCATTCAGCTTAATTTTCATAGGAAACAAAACCGTATGTCGATCAATGTTCGGCCTTTGGGTCAGCAAGTAAATATTTAGCCACTTAACATCCACGCAAAACTTAAGACCTCATAGTGATTCTTAGTATTGCTTAAAACGCTTGATTTCTAAGTATATTTTGGCTCGTGAAGCAAGTGTTTCTAGGATGCCTTAGATCGTATCTTGCGTGTGCAGTTTAATATCACCGAATTTGTTTCCTTATAAACTTTTATACTTTCTTCAAGTGTTTCTTTGCATAATGACGTATCATGAGAAATAACAAAATAAGTTCTATATTGGTAATGTTCACAATAGTAATCTTTAATTGCAACCTTTTGAAATATAGTATTAGTATAGTTTAGTATTTAGTATGGTATATAGTATAAGTATAGTATTTAGGTGCACAGGTAACCTTTCTCACAATTGTTTGCGTATTTCGTCTTTATTTATTTATTTATTTTTTTATGACAGATTAAAGGTTAGTGGGAGAGAGACAAACAGACAGACACTGGTAGGGAGATGTAGAAAACTACGAAGATAGAAGAAACAGTGAGAAAGACAAAAATAATATATATTATATATATATATATATATATATATATATATATATATATATATATATATATATATATACATAT
Source organism: Penaeus japonicus (assembly GCA_017312705.2). NCBI lineage: Eukaryota > Metazoa > Arthropoda > Malacostraca > Decapoda > Penaeidae > Penaeus > Penaeus japonicus. The sequence continues at coordinate 920,804 of BOPN01000007.1, read as the reverse complement.
ATATATATATATATATATATATATATATATATATATATATATATATATATATATACAGGGAGAGAGAGAGAGAGAGAGAGAGATTCAGGTGATAACATATAGAGAGAATAAGGAATCGAGAGAGGGAGGTGTGTGTGTGTGTGTGTGTGTGTGTGTGTGTGTGTGTGTGTGTGTGTGTGTGTGTGTGTGTGTGTGTGTGTGTGTGTGTGTGTGTGTGTGTGTGTGTGTGTGTGTGTATGTGTATGTGTGTGTGTGTGTTGTGTCTGTACTGTATGTGTATATACGCGCACGTGCAATAAATTAATGAGCGTATGTGCTTGATTAAAAATAAGTGCTTCTCCACAACAGTCATCAAATATCAATCAGATCAATTGTTATCCAGGAGTGTAGCTTCGTCATCAGAACTGATCGACCCAGCTGGCTCCTCCTCCTCCTGGCCCTTCGCGTCTCTTCCCGGCGTGTCCGGCGTGACCTCTGACTGTTCCCCGAGCAAGGCCGCTTTATCACACGTGGTGCCAGGGTCAGCGATGGCCGCGTCCAGATCCGTTTCTATTGGCTTTGGCTTCGTCTTCATTTCTTTGGTCTGGGGTGTGACTGTGCCGGTGAGAGGCTGGCTGGCTGAGTCGCTGTCCTCTTCCATGGTCTTGGCCTGGCGTTCCAGACGGGCTTGTTGCAGCGATCTCTCTACGCTGTCTTCTTTGCTGATCTGCCGAACAAATTGAAGGTCGAAATGTTAAAATTGAGTGTGAATTTTTATGATCTATCAACGCTGAAAGCCTCAGAATATTTCCACAGGGTCTAGATTCTGAAATATCATGTATGTAATTTAGGATCATAGGATAAAATATCAAGCTTACTTGACGGAATTACCCTTCGAAAAAGTAGGTTTTACGAGAAAGTAAAATGTCAGAAAGCCTCAGAATGGACTAAGATTAATGAAAATGCCTTTGCAGTCAGAAAAGTCAACGCGAAAGCACCGTCAGCTTTGAAAACACGTCGTATGTGAGCGCAACCGATCTCGTGACAAGTGCTTCCTTACCTTGATTACTGGTATTGACTGCATGCTCTGGGAATCGTCTGAGCTGCTCCGACGCTGGCCGGCCTGTGCTCCATTCTTCGCCTTGTCGTTCGAGTTCCTACGAATGTCATCCATCTTAAAGATCGAAGGTTCGCGGCGATGGCGACTCTGTGGACCAGTCCGAGACGCCGCTTCGGTTTCTCCGGATGTTTGGTGGTGGTCGACTTTCTCTGCTGGTTTGGGCGATTTTTTCTTTTTCGAGTCCTTCTGGTGGATTATTTCGTTCAGTTCTTGCATGCATTCTTCGGGCATCTTGTCCTTCAGTTTCCCTGCCTGGCCGCTGGATCCCTTCCTCCTCCTGCTCCGTGGAGAGTCAATGCCGTGTCTGTGGCCGGACTTTTTCGTGGGCGACTCTCGGTGACTCGACTCATCCGAATGCTTTCTTTCCTGGGACTTCCTGGAGGACCTGTTCTGTGCCGCCGCAGCTCGATGGTTCTCCCTTCGGACTCTGGCTTTATCCTCGTCTCTGGCTCCCTGAGGATAGGAGTTGTGCCTGTTTTTGGACCTGGAGTAAGGGCTCCTCGGGGCAGACTCGAAATCCTTTTCCAGCATCTTGTCTCTTTCCTTCTCGAGTCTTCTGTGCTCATGTTTCGACCCACTCGGTTCGGATGGCTTTTCCTTTACAGGCGTTTCCTTCCCATGTTTTCGGGAATCAGAAAGCGAGTCGTCGAACACTTCCGAATGACCAAGGTCGGTCACGTCGTCAGGCCACGGACCCTCGTCCTTCCCTCGGGGGGTCTCGGCCGGGGGTAGCGCAGGGGGGGCGTCAGGTTCTGAGAAATGAATGTCAGGTCAAACAAAATCGGTTCGCCTTTCATGTTTGTTTGTTTTTTTCCTTTTCTTTTTGTTAATTCAGTACAAACACAGTGAGGTAGATGGATTATTCTATGGACGTTTGAAATCATGGTATATACATCAGAATTTGTATGAAGCTCTTTAACAAATGAATGTTAGTCTTGTAAGAATTCGCTCACCTGTCAGGGGCTTAGCCACAGCTGTTTTGTCTGGGCCGCTTGTGCCGTCTAGCCGCTGGCGGGGCATTGGGGTCAGAGGCACCACTCGGCCCCATCTACAAAAGGGGCGATGCGTTTATATCTTTTTGTCTCTTTTCTGTGTGTCTGCGTATATGTATGTATGTCTCTTTCTTTCTTTCTCTCTCTCTCTCTCTCTCTCTCTCTCTCTCTCTCTCTCTCTCTCTCTCTATATATATATATATATATATATATATATATATATATATATCTATGTGTGTGTGTGTGTGTGTGTGTGTGTGTGTGTGTGTGTGTGTGTGTGTGTGTGTGTGTGTGTGTGTGTGTGTGTGTGTGTGTGTGTGTGTGTGTGTGTGTGTGTGTGTGTGTGTGTGTGTGTGTGTGTGTGTGTGTGTGTGTGTGTGTGTGTGTGTGTGTGTGTGCATATCTATATCTATCTACATACACATGCACACAAACACACACACACACAAACACACACATACACACACACACACACACACACACACACACACACACACACACACACACACACATATAAATAAATATATATATATATATATATATATATATATATATATATATATAGAGAGAGAGAGAGAGAGAGAGAGAGAGAGAGAGAGAAGAGAGAGAGAGAGAGAGAGAGAGAGAGAGGGAGGGAGAGAGAGAGAGAGAGAGAGAGAGAGAGAGAGGGGTAGAGAGAGAGAGAGAGAGAGAGAGAGAGAGAGAGAGAGAGAGAGAGAGAGAGAGAGAGAGAGAGAGAGAGAGAGGGAGAGAGAGAGAGAGAGAGAGAGAGAGAGAGAGAGAGAGAGAGAGAGAGAGAGAGAGAGAGAGAGAGAGAGAGAGAGGGTGAGAGAGAGAGAGAGAGAGAGAGAGAGAGAGAGAGAGAGAGAGAGAGAGAGAGAGAGAGAGAGAGAGAGAGAGAGAGAGAGAGAGAGAGAGAGAGAGAGAGAGAGAGAGAGAGAGAGAGAGAGGGGGAGAGGGAGAGAGAGAGAGAGAGAGAGAGAGAGAGAGAGAGAGAGAGAGAGAGAGAGAGAGAGAGAGAGAGAGAGAGAGAGAGAGAGAGAGAGAGAGAGAGAGAGAGAGAGAGAGAGAGAGAGAGGAGAGGGGGAGAGAGAGAGAGAGAGAGAGAGAGAGAGAGAGAGAGAGAGAGAGAGAGAGAGAGAGAGAGAGAGAGAGAGAGAGAGAGAGAGAGAGAGAGAGAGAGAGAGAGAGAGAGAGAGAGAGAGAGAGAGAGAGAGAGGGTAGGGAGAGAGAGAGAGAGGGTAGGGAGAGAGAGAGAGAGGGTAGGGAGAGAGAGAGAGAGAGAGAGAGAGAGAGAGAGAGAGAGAGAGAGAGAGAGAGAGAGAGAGAGAGAGAAAGAGAAAGAGAAAGAGAAAGAGAAAGAGAAAGAGAAAGAGAAAGAGAAAGAGAAAGAGAAAGAGAAAGAGAAAGAGAAAGAAAAAGAGAAAGAGAGAGATAGAGACACCGACAGAGAAAGCGACAGATAGAGGATATCTAAGGACATAGAACTATATTCTCCAAGAGAGAGAGAAAACAGTGGATATATAAAGATATATAAACATGACCTCCAACTGCAAACGTCCATCTACGACGTCCAAATATCAAGACGTATTGCAAACACAACTGCCTGACCTGGTGGTAGGCGTCTCCGAGCGGTTCTTTCCCGTCCGCGCGTCCATGGCTTTCCTCTTTTCCGCCGATCTCTCTTGCCTCAGCTGATCCTGTAAAGCAAGCAAGAGGACTTTAGTCTTCCCTCCGTTTCCCCTTGATTCATGAACCTATTGGCTTCACGCTCAACGAATGTCCAGAAGCGACTCTTCGCCATACGAAGCTGTTGGAATGGACCGCCCTGGAAACTCACCCTGAGATCGCTATTAGCTTCCCTAAGCGCCGTCGTGAGAGACAGGAGGTAGTAGATAATGAGGACGAGGAGGAGCCCAGCGGGGATGACTACGCCAGGGGAGGAGATGTAGTCCACCACCGGGTACAAGGAGGAAGGCAGCGAGCCGATGAGCGTGTAGGTGGCCAGCTTGTACATCCGTGGGAAGTCGCTGAAGGGACCGCAGTGCCAGGACGGCTCCAGCCACACCACGGCGTAGCTGGAACAAGAGGAAAGGGAGAGGGTGCTGGCTTTCGGTTCGTCGGTGTTTTTGGTGGGTGAATAGAAGGAAAGGACAAGGATAGTTGTTAAGGATTTTGAAAGACGAAGAGAGAAGAGGAGGTGTTAGAGAAAGAGAGGATGAGAAAGAGTTAGAAGAGAGAGAGAAAAAGAAAGATAAATATTCTTCAGCCTCTATCTGAATACAGAGAAAACGCCCTTTCTACCTATTCTCCCTCGCAAACCATCTAAGAAAAAAAAAGAAAACCCACAAGAAGACGGCCAAACACAAAAGCGGTTCAGTACCCAACAGGAAGTGTGCAGAGGAAGAGCATCGTGAGCAGGAACAGCAGGTAGAAGTTGTTGTTGTTGGAGGCTTTGAAGACCGTCTCGGGGGGAACGTTGGAGGTGACGACGGCCCAGGAGCGCACATACAAAACGATCACGAGTTTGAGGGTGTTGAGAGCCGGCAGTCCGGGCGAGAAGAACATCCCCATCCTGAAAGTTTAAAAAAAGCATGGTAATATATATTTTTTAATCATATTATTCATATTACAATTATCATAAATGTTGATGTTGCATACCATACATCTGGTTATTTTTCGGTACGGAGTTCATTCGTCATGTGGTTATCATTAACCAACGCATTCCGTCAATAAACACACAGGTAAACAAAACCACACCACTCATACGTGTCCGATACATGTCGATTTCCCTCGACACGCGTCTTTTTATCCTCCTTCTGACAAAACAAATCCAAAAACACAACTAAAACGAAGACATACTCCACACATGACTACAATTCTTCCAGCCTCCAGCCTCACCAGATCATTCCCTGGTTATTAACGAGATGAAGGATGTTCTCCGCGATCTTGAAATCCGGATAGCCCGGGAACTTCTTTTCCAAGTCCCAGCAGCAGCAGCCGTTGAACAGACGAACTACGACGGCTCGGAAGTAGTCCCCGATGACGATGGTTACTACGGTCACTACCTGAAGGGATAGCGAGAGGAGTCGAAAACGTGTTGATGGTACTACGGTACTGGGTAGACTTTGTACTGTCATTATTATGATCGTCATCTTTATCATCGTTATCATTGTACTGGTCATTGTCATTGACATTGTCGTTATCATTATCATTATCATTATCATTATCATCGTTATCATTATAATGGTCATTGTCATTGACATTGTCGTTATCATTATCATTATCATTATTATCATCATCATTATCATCATCATCATCATACCATCCCCATCACCATCGCACCCCTTACCAGATCCATCACCGTAAGCTTAATGATCTCCTGCCCAAACATCGTCTCCCAGCACAGCTTCCTCAGCCGATGTCTCGCTGGGGTTGGCAGGAGACCGGCCCACTTCTCGGGGTTGTTCTTCATGGGTTGGTCTAAGAAAGGGGTTGTTACGGCAGTCGGGGTTGTGGTCGTGGCTACGAGGGTTGTGGATTCTGTCGTGGGTGTGGCGGGCGTCGGGGTGGGGCTGGTGGGGGCTTCGGTGGAGGGGAGGGTGGGGGAAGGGACTGGGGTGGTGGTGGTGGGGGTTGTAGAGGTGGTTGGAAGAGGGGTTGAGGAAGGGGGCTCCGTGGGAGGTTCCTGTGGTTCTGTGAGTGGGGAGAGTCTTTGTGTAAGGTTTGTGATTAGAAATATTGAAATATTTTAGACTTACGATTGGAATATGAATGTGAATAGTATTTTAAATTGTCATTATCAATACTACGATTATCAGTGGCCTGTAACAACTACTTTAGTTTTAGAGGGAATTTCCAGCATATATTTTCCTGTGCTCGTATATTTAGTTTCGGTAGTTGTAACATTTCTGACTTTTTATTTACATTATCAAAATTCTACATAATCAAAGTTCCAAACCCTAACTGTACCTTAAATATCCTGTTATGATGACATAAAATATTTTTACTGCCGATTATATATTGGTTATAGAGTATACTGACACACTCGTAAGGTAATACTAGGACGAATTTCAAAACGTGAAAAAAAACATTCCATACCGTCACAAACAGTGATATAACACTCGTCGTCCATTATTGTAGCAGATTCAGTTGTGGAATCTATCACTTCCATCCATTGTGTGCTTGTATCTGTCAAATAAAGCCCTTCGTCCGTTTCTGTAACGGTGCTCTCTGTGGCTTCCTCTGTGGCATTTTCTCCGTCAGTCGTAGCCGTGGTAAAAGGGGCGAGAAGTTTATCCCAGAAGGTAGTCGTGGTGTTCCTCAAGGCAGAAGCTGCTGTCGTTACGGCGACGTTTCTTCCGTCGTCGAAGGTAGAGTTTCCTTCGTTTAGATCCGTTTCGTTGAGGAAGGATGAGTAATTGGACCTGTTGTATTCATCTGATGGATTCGACGCCGGGTCGCCATAATCGTCGTAGGGGATAGCGTCTCTCTCGAATGTCGACAAGTAGCTGACGTCGACCGGGTTTAAGCCTCCGTAATCGCCCATGCCCGCACTGCGTCTCATTCGCGCGTCAATATTGCTGGGAATTCCTGCGTCACTCTCAGATATCGCCCTTCTCCTGATGACTCTGTCGTCGCCTAACTCCCCGTCGTCAATCATATTGTTCTCCGCTGCACTCTCGTCGAGGTTTGTCACGCCATCGAGTAGTATGGGGCTGAGGCCAGGAAGTGAAGGCAGCTTTCGCAGAAATTCTCTAAAGGCAACTTCTTTCGCGTCCTCCGTCACTCCTGAGTATTCCATCTTCTCGGGAGGCTCGGTCGGAGGTTCTTTCATGTCGTCAGAGACTTCCGTTGTCTCGGCGGTACTTGTTGCGTCGAGCAAATTCATTACCGTTGGCTCTTCGTAGCTTTCTACCGTCACGTTAGTGTTCCATGGATCGATCCCGTCCCCTAGGTCGTTTTCCATGCGTCCTTCTGGTACATCCGCTGTGTTGTTGAAATAATCCAGGTAAACATGAACCTCATCTTCTACATAATATTCATCAAATGGGAATCCCTCATCATCTACCATATACACGGTGCCATTCCGCGGACCTGTGAAGGAGCCGTTTGAGGCTACCAGAGAGTCGCCGATGGGTAAGGTGGTCGTCATGTTCTCGGCGCCATAGTCAATCCACGTCACATTCTCCGCCAGAAGATCGCTTTCGATCGTGCTAGTGACATTCACTTCAAATGGGAGGTGAGTCGTGGGGGGATGAGTAGATGCCGTGGTTGGACAGGGTACTCTCACCGGTCGACATCGGGGAACCGTGGTATCTGGTACCGGCGACCTGCAACGAAAATCAGACCTTTGATAAAGCAATTTCCCAAAGACCAGTTCCATGTCGGTACTGAAAACGACACACAAGTCCATGAACATAGATTATTTCCCAGAAAAGGAAAACATAGTATGAACAACCGAGGGAACTCACTCAGTGAACGTAATGGCTGCCAAGAAGGTGGAGCTTAAGGTAGTCAGAAGCACAAGTGGGTCGACGTCGGAGGCTGTCAGGTTCAAGGATCCTGTGTCGAAGGCGAGGGTCGTGTCGTACAGTGATGAATTGAGGGAATCGAACACGGAGACATTAGAGGTGCCGAGCATCGTGGAGATCCCATAAGGGTCACTGATGTTGAGGACTGAGATGGAGGACGCTGTTCCCGCGAGAGAGTCCATGGCGGGCGTCGTCGCGTCGCCATAAGTGCTCGTCAGATTCTCCTTCAGATCGCAGAGTTCGCCGGTCTGCAATGAGTCGGAAGAAAGACCTCCGGGCCATTTTGTGTTGGTTCTCTCATCTCTCATCTCTCTCTCTCTCTCTCTCTCTCTCTCTCTCTGTCTATATATATATATATATATATATATATATATATATATACATACACATACATACATATGTGTGTGTGTGTGTGTGTGTGTGTGTGTGTGTGTGTGTGTGTGTGTGTTTATATATATATATATATATATATATATATATATATATATATATATATATACATACATATATATATATATATATATATATATATATATATATATATATATATCTTCTCCCACCCCCCTGTAACCCCCCTCCCCCCGCCTCGCCCCCTTCCCCTATGCTTACTATAACACGACATAGGCCTATCCATAACGCAAACTGAATACCTACCATCTCATACACCTTCGAGAACAGAGCGAAGATCAGCGTATACAAATTAAGAAGATTCAGCGCCATGATGCGGGCGAGTTGCCACTGCAGCTGGTTCCTTGGATGCCGCTCTTCCAGTAAGCCTACCAGCTGCGAGTAGCGAACGGAAGAGGTTAGTTTTGATCTTGAATTATGCTCTTTCAGATTTGCTTTAAGGGGGAGGGTTATTACTTGAAAATGGCTGGGAGTGTAGGTCTTCTGAGAATGTTTTTTAAAAGTTATGTACCCAAAATATTTCGTCTTCTGTATGTATTTAATTTTGATTCTTCCTCACACACACATACATACACACGTACACACACACACACACACACACACACACACACACACACACACACACACACACACACACACACACACACACACACAACCCCCAACACCCCAACCCCCACCCCCAATCCCCGACCCCCAACACCCCAACACCCTCCCCCCAACACCCTCCCCCAAGCCCCATCCCCTAACCCCCGTCCCCCAACCCCAACCCAACCCCCAAACCCCGACCCCCTCAGCCAAGATCATCTCACATCGAAGAGGTTCGGATAGACGAGCGAGATGAGCGTCAGGATGATGGTGAGTTCGTTCTGTCGGTACCAGGAGGAGCTGTCGTCCACGTCCTTGGATCGCTCCACCAGGAGAACCACCGCGTAGGCACTGGCCACCACGAGGCCGAGTACGATCAGGTGTGCCAGGCAGCGCTTTGCTTTCACTTTCCAGCTGGAAGGGAGGTCGACGGATAAGTTCTTGTTGTTGTTTTTTTTCTAAGTCAATTAGATCAGGACTCTCTCTTTCTCTTGGTCTCTCGCTCTCTCTCTCGCTCGATCTCGCTCGCTCTCTCCCTCACTCACTCACTCACTCACTCACTCTATATATGTGTATATATATATATACACACACATATACATACACACACACACACACACACACACACACACACACACACACACACACACACACACACACACACACATATATATACATATATATGTATATATATATATATATATATATATATATATATATATATATATATATATATATATATATATATATATAGAGAGAGAGAGAGAGAGAGAGAGAGAGAGAGAGGGAATAGAGAGAGAATAGATGTTTTTTCAAGTCAGTTAGACCAGGAATTTGAAATTGCCGAGGATTTTTGATGAGGGTTATGGTTCTATTGATATGGATATATATTTTTATGGAGTTATTAAATTATATTCTCGATATCAGATATGATTAATCCTTTTATGATCTTTGTCATTCAAGGTTATGTTACTATTGTTCGTTTTCACTCATCGTTGCATTTGCCAACGAATTTTAGATAAGTGAGCTATAGAGGTAAGCATAATGTAGTATATTTTCTTAACTCTATCCCTCACCTTTTATCCTCCTTCTCGGACTCCTTGGCCTCGAGAAGTGCCTCCCTGAGCCCCGTGTTGATGGAGGCCACCTTGTTCTGCGCGGCCTCGGGGTTGCCGATGGTGAAGTCCCATCCGCCCAGGACCTTCCACGTGAAGGTGCTCTCCTCGTCGTCGGCGAGCTTGGACATCCGGGAGTTGGCGGCCATCCTGCGGTGGAGGGACACGGGCGTGAAAGCTCTTTCTCATAACCAAACAAAAGTGCCTTTCTCACGGCGAATTCCGCGATTAATCATGTTGCGTTACCATTGACGGCACACAATACCTGCCCCACCTATGGTTTTCACTCACTTCCTGAGTATAGCTACGAAGCTATAGGCGTAGACAGCTACGGAGGTGAGGAAGTACGCGAGAGGTAGCCTGTAGCCTTCTCTGGTACTGGGAGTCTTGCTGTAGTAGCCGTAGAAGATGGGCGAGTACCTCATGATACCCTCGAAGTCCCACATCACCTTGAAGTCATAGGCGCTGATGACATCGTCTGGGAGAAGGCTCTTCCTCTCGCCCGCCTTACTCCTGTCAGCCGCCAAGAACTGGAAGGTGTGGCTTGTTTGTTAAAAAAAAGCGGTTTTGTTTTATGAAGGTTATGTGTATTGGCATGTATGTATAATATGTATTTAAAAGAGAATTGCGGGAATGAGGAGGGGACTACAGAGAGAGCAAGAAATACAGAAAAAACATATCAGAATAATAATCCACGATAATGTTGGACAATGAATTTCGTTGATTAAAAGCTCAACTGTTTTCGAATGTTATGGGCAATCACGCGAGAGAGTAATACCTCGGGAATGATAACGAATGCAGTGAGAAATGCGGTGAGAGCGATGTTAAGGCCAAGTACCCAGCGCAGGAAGGTGAAGTAGGACGCCACAGCCGATCCGAAGTAGGACTCAATCGTCTTGATCCGCCCTTGCCATGGCTCGATGCCCTTCACCCACAGGTACACCGCCCGCGCCCCCGCCCGCACCACCTGTCAAAACGACTTCAATTAACACCGAAGTTATTCGAAAAAAAAACACACACGAAATTGGCCCATCGCCTCATGGAAAACAAGAAACACAAATCAGTGTTTCGAAACGCGAAGCAAACAAAACCTGACTCGAAACCGGAAAATAAACCAGACTCTTATGCCCATACCCATACCCCATAACTAACCACTACCACATCAACGCCATCCACCTCCCTCTCCTCACCCTCCTCGCGCGGATGAAGTATCTTAGAAGGACGTCCTTCGTGCTGGTGCTCTGGGCAAGGCGCTCCTCCAGCTCTCCCTCGTGGCGCTGGATGTAGGACCGAGCCGACCGCGCCAGACGGAGCTTCCTGCGGGGGATACAGCCGGTGGGGAGTGCGGTTGCAAATATTAAGAATTAATAATAACATTATTTTTATTCTTGTTTTCCTTTTGATTATTATTGATAATTATATTATCATCATTATTCATATTATTATTGTTGTTGTTATTATTATTATTATTATTATTATTAGTTATTATCATTATTATCATCATTTTTATTACTGATATTTTCCTTATTGTCATTATCATTAGTATAATAATTATTACTGCCATTAGTATTATTATTATCATTATTATTTTCATCATCATCATTATCAATATCATCTTAATCATAAACATCCTAATTATCAATATTATGATGATATTAAAGTTAATTATCATCATTATTATCACAACTATCATTATAGCTATCATTATTATTCTTAAACTATTACTACAATTAATTCCATTATCATATTCATTATTTTTATTATCAATATCTATTATAATTTTAATCACCATTATTATCATCATGACTGTTATCAATGTCACTGTTATCATCATTGTTATTATGATCTTTATCATCATCAGCTTTATTGTCGTTATTGTCATTATTATTATAGCATTATCAGCATTATCATAAGTACAGTAGTTACAGTAGGATAATATTTGTATTGATATTATTATTATCATCATTAACATTTCCGTCCTCCCTTTACCCTTTTCTTCTTCTCTTACACTTCCCCTCCCTTCCCCCCTCTCCCACTCTTTAACCCCTCCTCTCACCCCCTACCCCTACTCCCCCTCTCCCTACTTTACCCCATTCCCCTCCCCTTCCCCCCTCTCCCTCTCTTTAACCCCTCCTCTCACCCCCTACCCCTACTCCCCCTCTCCCCACTTTACCCCATTCCCCTCCCCTTCCCCCTCTCCCTCTCTTTAACCCCTCCTCTCACCCCCTACCCCTACTCCCCCTCTCCCTACTTTACCCCATTCCCCTCCCCTTCCCCCCTCTCCCTCTCTTTAACCCCTCCTCTCACCCCCTACCCCTACTCCCCCTCTCCCTACTTTACCCCATTCCCCTCCCCTTCCCCCCTCTCCCTCTCTTTAACCCCTCCTCTCACCCCCTACCCCCCTACTCCCCCTCTCCTACTTTGCCCCATTCCCCTCCCCCTTCCCCCCTCTCCCTCTCTGCCTCCTCTCACCCCTATCCCTACTCCCCCTCTCCCCCACTTTACCCCATTCCCCTCCCCTTCCCCCCTCTCCCTCTCTTTAACCCCTCCTCTCACCCCCTCCCTACTCCCCCTCTCCCCCACTTTACCCCATTCCCCTCCCCTTCCCTTCCTCCTTCCCCCCCCCCTCTCCCTCTCTTTAACCCCTCATCTCACCCTTACCCCTACTCCCCCTCTCCCCCACTTTACCCCATTCCCCTCCCCTCCACCCCTCGCCCTCCTCCTCCACCCCCTCCTTACCTCCCGATGGGCCAGGGTTGGTGTTTGACTCCAGCCAGGACTTCCTTGTGGATCCTTAGCGTTTCCACCACCTCTTCCCCCTCCACATCCACTATCGTGCTGCCGCTGTTGGGAAAGTGGAAGGGCGCAGGAACAGGAGAGAAATATGAGAAACTCTAAGGGTGAAATTAAGGGGTAAGTTCACGAGGAGTTCGTGTGTGTGTGTGTGTGTGTGTGTGTGTGTGTGTGTGTGTGTGTGTGTGTGTGTGTGTGTGTGTGTGTGTGTGTGTGTGTGTGTGTTTGATTTTGCACCTATTACTATACCTCTATCCCAATTTCTGCATGTCTATCAATTTATATATCTAGTCATCTCTCTATCTATCAATCTCTTTATCTATCTATCTCTCTCTATCTATCTATTTCTCTCTCTCTCTCTCTCTCTCTCTCTATCCTCTCTCTCTCTCTCTCTCACTCACTCACACACACACACACACACACACACACACACACACACACACACACACACACACACACACAGGCTTGTTATTAACCACCGAATGCAGCCGTTCTTTGTTTCTTCCTTCTTTCTAACAATAACTCCCCGGTGACTCACTCGCCAGAACTACTAGTCATGGTGGACGTCCTTCGTATCTTCTTCCTCCTTCGGGACCCCCGTCGGGAGCACCTCGACTCCGTGCGCTTGAGGATGGCCGACACGCTGGCCGAGAACTCGTCGTCTTCGGCAGGTTCCTCCATCAGGCTCCCGCATGCTGGGGGGCGAGGGGGGGGGGGATGGAGGAAGTGAGGATAGAGAGGGAGATGTAGATGTAGATATATATATATAAATATATAAAGATATAGCACAAACGCATATATATACATACACATGCATATGCACATCCACATACACATACACACACACACACACACACACACACACACACACACACATACACACACACACACACACACACAATGTAAAAAAATGACAGTAGAACAATATCAATAGAAGACCAGAATATGAACACACAAATAAAAATGATAACGATAACACATGATTCTTTAAAAAATCACTTAATTAAAAAATATAAATAATAACAATAATAATACAAAGAAATAAGAGAGATAAACCATTTAAAAGATCACAACGCAGAAAGCAAGACAGTAAATCACTAACAGGAAAACAAAACACCCAAAATCACAATAAAACAAGACCAAACGAAAAGACCACAACATATAAAAAAAACAAATACAAAATACCAGTAACAAACCACAAAACAGAATAAGAACACACCCAAACAACAACAGTAAGACAACACCAACCTGGTATAAGCGTGTTAATCGACGGCTGATCAGAAGACACAGGAGTTCGTGGCGCCAAGGAGGCACCGTCGCTGGACACTGACCTCTCGCCGTCAGCCCAGGTCACACTCAGGCGGTCGCTCGGGCACGGCGAGGAGGGGTCGTCCTGGGTACGTGGGTATTAGAGTGTATAGGGTATATTGGGGGGAAGTGGTGTGTGAGTAGACTGGTGTTTGTTTGTGTGTGTGTGTGTGTGTGTGTGTGTGTGTGTGTGTGTGTGTGTGTGTGTGTGTGTGTGTGTGTGTGTGTCTGTGTGTGTTTGTGTTTGTGTGTGTGTTAGCGTGTGTGACGTCATCAAATTCTTGAATTGAGAATGGCATATCAGTAACACGATCTAAATTTAGAAAAAAAAGATGATAACGATACCAAACAACCAATCAATCAACAAATCAATACACATACAACTCAACTCAACAGCGCCAGAGACATATTGAACACATTGCAAATACCTCCATCAGAAATTCCACCCATCCATCCACTTCCCACTCCCCCACTCCATCAACACTTCGTTCATCACTTCCACAAACCGTTCAAGAGAGTTCCGCGTGTCCTCACCTTATCTGTCTTGAACTCGACCGAGGCTGCCGAGGATCTCCTTGGTTTGGCAGGATCCAGACGTAGGATTCCGGTACCGGGTCCTCCAGGGCCTGATCCACGCCGACCTTCATCCTCGCTTCCTCCCTGTCGAGAAAAGAAAAGAAAAGAAAAAAAAAGCTTCGTTAGGAGTGGAAATATTTTGCTAAAGAGGGTGTTTCTGCAATCGATAATGCATGAGAGTTAGTAATAGCGAATGATGACTGTTTTCACTATTGAATTCGTGTGCAGACTATGTGTAATGTATATGCGTATTGTGTTCGCGTGTTCGCCTTAATCAAAGTCATTATTGAATTTTAACACAGATTGACACGCACATTAATCATTGAGAACACGCGCTTTTTTTTATTTATTTAGTTGGAATGTTAAAATTGTCTCTCTCATAAATGTTACATCAGATTTTCATATTGACTTATTGTGCTATTAATTTTGATTATGTTTTTCTGACTCTATGTATATGGCCTTTTCGTGCTCATTCCTTTAAATAATAATTCACAGGGAAACATATTATGTAACATACCTGGTATCAGTTTCATTGAAAAAATAAATAAATAAAATAAAGCGAGAGACGCATGTGTGTATATAGTGTATTACTGAGTGCTGTAGTATT
>BOPN01000007.1:878287-885787 GCA_017312705.2 Penaeus japonicus | reverse complement strand
GTCTAGTTATTTTTGTTCTTATCATTTACCTGTGCAATATCCAAATGGCCTCGATTGCAAGCTTCATGGAGAGGTGTGTATCCAGCATTATCTCGTACATTAATGTCAAAATCTGGACTTTCAGCACAGTACACGACCACATCCTGAGGAAGAAAGAGATATTAATTAAATCAATATTACAGAAATAGAGATACATCAGATCAGGTTAATAAAACTTTTTGAAATAAAAAGGATTATGTACTATTAAGATCCTAATGCTTTAAAGACTACATTTCTGAATTAAATAATTTTCTAATCCTTAAACACAGGAAATAACAATACAGAACTTTTTAAAAATAACACTTTACTTACATGATATTGAAGCCTAGCAGCCTTGTGTAACACAGTTTCTCCAAGACCTTTGTTAACGACCCAGCTTCGAACTTCAGCTGCAACATCACGACTCTCCTCTGGCCAATTCACATGCTTTCTAACAGGCTGTTGGAGTATAAAAGGAACAACAATTAGTCCCTGCTTGGTATTGCAAAGCACTTTCATCAATATCCTGAAATGTGTCATGCCATAATCACTGCTAACTTTCACTTGACAAATTATCAGAAAATCTGGCTCAGTCTCTACTTGAATAATAATTACATATCTTACAGTGCACCTTTTTTAATATATTCTTAGTACTATTTCTGATCCTTTTACAATGCATTAAACTGTAAGAACTAATATTATGATATACTTTACAACTCTAATTCTTGAAAACAAAAGATATCTTACCAAGCGCTTCCTAGATGGTGTTGCTTCGTCATCGGGCTTGACCTTTTTCTTCTTACGGATGTAATCAAAACCACTTCTGAACTTGCGGAATTTCCGCCGTGCTTTCTTGGTCACACTTGGAGCCGATGATTCTCCAAGGACAGACTCTGAGCGCTCACTGCGAAGTTCTGAGTCATCATCCTCATCCCCAGGGGCCTGCATTGAGCCACCAGGAGTGCTAGCTCTGCTTACAGGCACAGGAGAACTCTCATCTTTTGCTTTCCCTTCATCCTTCTTTCCCCCCTTCTTTAATAGTGTTTTCTTGGCTTTCTTTAGCTCTGCCTTTTTCAGTAGATGAGGAGGAATATCTGCACCAAAGACAGATCTGACAGTGGCAGCATCCTGAATCTGCTTGGTCTTAGTGCGTGTCCTAGACTGATAAAGTATTTGGGTGAACTCATTAATGCCGTTCTTGGTGACAACTACCTCAAAGTTATCCCTATAATTACTAACTGTTTCTTTTCTGAAAAATGTAGCAATTTTCATCTCATTTGGTTCCATATTTTCAAGCTCCTTCTCTGTTGTAGGCATGCCAGGAGTTGGCAGGAGCTGAGGTTTGTTTGTAGCCTCAAGAATATTCCGAGGTTTACCGAGGCACAAAGTGTTGAGCTTCTTGTCATTGTATTTCCGCCCAATCTTTTTCAGCAGACTACTAGCAATGGATCTTCTTGAGACTGGAACACTATCAGAGGCTGGCAGATCAGTTCTGATGCTTGCAAGGGAATCCAGGTCTGAATCATCACTCGCTAACATGGAGGGAGCAACTGAAGGTGTTGGAGTCAGCCCCGTTGGGACTCGCTGCGCTCCATATGCCGGGAATGGTCCCAGATTAAATTTCTTAGAGCCAAGGCTACCTTTTGACATCATATCATTGCCAGAATCTGCCAAAACCTTTTCAAAGAATCTCTGCATAACACTACTTATCTCTGGTCTAGATGCTACTTTAAGTTTGTCATCTTCGGCTACTGCCATGCTTGTCTTTATTATCCCCGACTTACTTCTTGTATTCTTAGCTGGGGAAGATGATCCTTGCCTTGATGGAGAATCCTTTCCTGTGTCACGGTCACGCCCCTTCCTGGAAGTTCCTTTGGACGAACTGGTTTCTTGGTGCTTGACAGAGAGGCACAACTTCTTTGGAAGTCTGGCTGTAAGTTCCTTATACTTCTTTACATCTGTTTGCCATCCATGTAAGAAATCATCTCCAACTCCAAACTGTGGTTTCTTCCAGTTATTCCTAAAGCCCATTTCCTGTAGATTACCAAGTTGCTTTTTGATGTCATTGTTAACCTCACCAAACCATGATTTCATTTCTAACACATCCTCTCTGTTTAGCTCTTCATTGCGCATCTTGTTAAGCTTCTCAATGACTGAATCTCCTTCAAAGTTAGACTCCAATTCCTCACTTAGCTCTAACATATCCTCTTCTGCTTGCGTTTCTGCTTCCTTTGCTTCATTTTCTGCATCTGCCTTTACGCTACACTCGGCTTTTTGGTCTTCGTCCCCTTTATTACTAACTTTCTCCTCTTCTGGCTCCTTAGTTTCCTTCTTTGAATCCTCATCTGAATCATCACTATCCACAATCAAGCTACTCTTTGCATGATTCTTATTCTTTGCAGGAAGTTCCGAGTCTTCACTGGAATCCTCCAAAATCTTTCTACCTTTTTTGATGTTACCTTTCTTCCTTTGATCCACATCCTTCTTTGTTTGGCTATCATTTTCTTCATCCGAGTCTGAAGATGAGCTTACACTAGAAGATTCTTTTCTTCTCTTTCTATTCTTTGATTCCTGCTGTTTCTTCTTCATCCCTCTCGTCTTTCTTGGCAAGGCTTTTTCATCATCTGATTCATCGTCAGAATCTTCTCTCTGACGGTTCTTCTTTTTCCTATTAGGAGCACGCCCCTTCTTTCTACCTCTTCTGGTCGACACAAATTCTTCCTCTGATTCTGACTTATTCTTTCTCTTTCCTCTTCTCGTCTTTAGGGACACTTCTTCTGAATCGCTGGAATCTTGCTTCTTTTTCCTCTTCCTATTTCTCTGGACAGGTTTATAAGAGTCCTCATCACTTGATGATTTTCTGCGACGCCTTGTTCTTCTCCTTGGTATGATCTCTTCCTCAGAGTCACTGCTATCACTGTCCCACTTTCTTCCTCGCCTCTTTGGTTTCTTTCTTCCAACATCACTGTCTGAATCCTGCTTTCCTTTTCGTCGAGGTCTAACCAGCTCTTCTGACTCAGAATCATCACTATCAGAATCATCAGAACTTAAGCTTGAGCTACTATCACTCTCACTACTACTGCTTACAGAATAATCAGAATCCTGTCTATTATTTGGTTTATTCTCTTTATTCTTTCCACGTCCACCACTTTTTCTTCTGTCACTATCTTTCCTGCCACTTTCACTACCACTGCTTGAATCACCTCTGGGTTTCTTAGTATGACCCCGCTTCTTGTCCTTTGATCTTATTTCACGTTTCAGTTCTTCTTCAAAATCACTGGCATCTTCATCTGGAATCATTTCAGTAGCACTTTCATCAGAATGCGAGGCATAGGTGAGAATCACACGTTCCACTTTCTTATCCTTAATACTTTTGAACTTGCCGCGGAACTTTACTGGAGGCTCAGGTTCACTTTCATCTTCTTCCTCAACAATGGCAGTAGGTGGAGGTGCAATCAGATCATTATCTATAGCATGCTGGATCTGCACCTTTTGCAAGTACCGTGCTCCAAGCGTTTTACTTTTCCTGCTTGTAACACCTTCAGGATTTGATGCCAAGTCCTCTAAAAGCTTGTCAAATCCAGAGGCCCATTCGTCCTTCTCTTCAGGAACCTCTTCTTTCTTTGGTACAGGAGATTCTGTTACAGTTTCTTTCTTCACAACCAGAGACTCAGTGCTTTCAGTTCTGTTTAGTTTCTTGTGAAGTTTGTCAGCCAAAGCAGCCTTGCCAGGTTCCATCTTATTGCCTACCTGATTTTGCTCTGTTTTGTGAGCATCTTCCTCCTTGAATTCAAATACTGCAGCCATCTTTGGTCCTTCTTGGCTATTTGAAATGTGTGGCTGGTGTACAGGTCTTGAGCTGCTGTAAGGTACTTGGTCACCTGTATGCTGTACCTGTGAAGTGTTGTGCACACCAGGTTGATAATTTGGCCATGGTTCTGTGTTCACTTTCAACTTTCCACTCTCAGCATTTCTGGGATCAAAAGATTTTTGTTCCCCCTTTGTACGTATCCGTGAAGGATCAATATCTTGAGGTGCCCTTGCTTTAGTAGATGCTGCTGATGTCTGTGGGGGACTTGCAAGTGCTGGGCCCCTAACTGACCCTAAGTCATGACCTGGGCTAATGTGGTGAGAAGGATAAGGATACACAGGGTAACGTGCCCCACTGCCAGCCCCTTCAGTCTTCACAGCTGGATGAGGAAGTTGTGGTGGTTGGTAATGAGGTTGCTGAGGGTGTGGGGGGTAAGCTTGAGCATGAGGCTGAGAAGGATGGGGTAGTCGAGGATGAGATCCATGAGGCTGGGAATTATGCTGACTAACCGCAGGGTGGGATGGGTGGGGAGGATACATACCCGCATGTGGCATGTGGGAATGAGGATGGCGAACTTGGGGTACATGCATATGTGACGGGTGTGGGTGGGGTAAGTGTCCCTGGGTAGGGTGGCTCCGAGGGGGAGGAGCATGAGAAGAATGACTTGGGGACTGAGGTGGCTGACCAGGAGGATGGTGAGGATAAGATGGATGGGGCTGGGAGGACTGATGGGGTACAGGTGGATGGCTTTGTGAAGGATGTGAATGTGGGTGGCTTTGAGGGGGATAGGCCTGAGATGGGTGAGGATGTGAGTAGTAGGGTTGTGAAGGATAATGAGGATACGGTTGGGAAGGATGTGACTGAGTTGATGGGGGCAGAGGGTGGGTTGGCGGATGCTGGATATGGGTTGGAGGGTGAGTTGGAGGATGAGTCTGTAAAGGTGGAAGGTGAGGCTGTGCCTGCGTTGGAGGATGATGAGGTTTACTTTGAAGGGAATGCAACTGAGATGATGAAGGATGAGGATGGGATGGATGAGGATGATGATGCTGTGCAGGATGAGGATGTGTAGAGGGTGCTGCATGAGGATGAGACTGTGTGGGAGGGGGAGCTGGTTGTGTGGGGTGATGATGATGCTGAGCTGAGGGAGGATGATGCTGTGCAGGTGGATGCTGTGCTGAGGGAGGATGATGCTGTGCAGGTGGATGCTGTGCTGAGGGAGGAGGATGCTGTGCTGGAGTCGGAGGATGTTGTGCTGGATGAGGGGGATGTTGTGCTGGTGGAGGATGATGCTGTGCTGGGGGAGTAGGGCGCTGTGGTGATGGTGGAGGATGCTGTGCTGGAGGTGGGGGATGATGTGTTGATGAAGGAGGATGTTGTGCTGTGGGGGGAGGATGCTGAGCTGAGGAAGAAGGATGCTGAGTTGGAGGTGGATGTTGTGCTGAGGGAGGAGGGTGCTGTGATGGGTGAGGATGCTGTGCTGGAGGAGGATGCTGTGCTGAGGAAGGAGGATGCTGTGCTGAGGGAGGAGCATGCTGTGCTGAGGGAGGAGCATGCTGTGCTGAGGAAGGAGGATGCTGTGCTGAGGAAGGAGGATGCTGTACTGAAGAAGGAGGATGCTGTGATGAAGGAGGAGGATGCTGTGCTGAGGAAGGAGGATGCTGTGATGAAGGAGGAGGATGCTGTGCTGAAGAAGGAGGATGCTGTGATGAAGGAGGAGGATGCTGTGCTGAGGAAGGAGGATGCTGTGATGAAGGAGGAGGATGCTGTGCTGAAGAAGGTGGATGTTGTGCTGAGGGAGGATGCTGTGATGAAGGAGGATGAGACATTGTTGTAGAAGGGTGGGACTGAGGTGGATGAGACTGTGTTGAGGGAGCAGGAAGCTGGGTAGCTGGAGGATGTGACTGTGTTGTATGGGAGGTTAGAGGAGGTGGATGCTGTGTGGGAGGCTGTGCTTCTGGAGGATGCTGTGACTGGGGAGCATGTGGCTGGCTTGCAGTTCCATGAGGCTGGGCAGCAGTAGGAGGAGGATGAGGCTGACTCGGATGAGGAGGATTAGAATGTGCTGAAGGAGGAGCCTGAGTGGATGGGGTGGGAGGTTGGGTTGAAGGAGGACGAGACTGAGAGGAAGGTGAAGCAGCCTTGGAGGAAGGAGGGAGAGTTGGGGGAGCTTGTGATGAATGAGGAGTAGACTGAGTTGAAGGAGAGGTAGACTGTGATGCAGGAGGATGAGCAGCTTGTGATGAAGGAGGACGCGACTGGACTGCAGGCGGATGAGACTGGCTTGAAGATGGTGGACGAGGAGGCTGCGTGGGAGTGGGAGGTTGACTGGGGTGTGGGTGGGGTGGATGGGAATTGCTGGCAGGATGATGGGATGCCTGCGATGGGTGGGGCTGGGAGGAATAAGCTTGGGACGGGTGTGGGTAAGATGTATGGTGTGGGAGAGGATGTGACTGGGAGGGCTGAGGCTGGGAAGGATGAGCATTTGATGGATGGTGAGAGGAGGGATGAGGCTGGGAGGAATGAGATGCTGTTGGATGATGCTGGGATGGTGGTGGAGGAGGGTAAGGCTGAGATGGATGAGATGACAAAGGATAAGGCTGGGGAGGAGGAGGATATGGCTGGGATGGGTAGTGGGCAGGAGGATATGGATGAGAAGGATGGTGTGGGTGGGGATAGGGCTGGGAAGCATGGTGTGGGGCATACGACTGGGAGGGGTGATGAGAGTGAGAGGGATGGGGAGGAGGAGGAGGAGGAGGGTGCAGCTGTGACTGACGAGGTTGTGGATGATGGGGGTCTAGGGAGGAATGACCTTGTTTTCCCTGGTTGTCAGCGGATGAAGTTGGGTGAGGCTGGGTAGGGTGGGCATGATGGGGCGGATACACAGGGGTGGGATGGGCTGACTGTCTGGAAGAAGACTGAGGAGGATGTGATGCGAGACCTTGGGGTGTATGCGGCAGCTGAGGCGTAGCTGAGGATGGCCGAGAGGAGGGCGGCGTGGTGTGAGCCGAATGACTCTGAGGACCTGAATAAGGACTAGGAGGTAGAGTTGCTGGGTAATTATGTGAATGCTGACTAACAGAGACAGAGGGTGGACGCTGCGAGTGATGGGGAGAATATTGTGAGGGGACTCGTCCCTGGTGGGAAGCATGGGGGGAAACAGTTGAATGGGGAGATGCAGCAGGATGGGGAGATGCTGAGGGATGTGGAGAAGCCGAGGGATGGGGAGACATGGATGGGTGAGGAGAAACTGAAGGGTGGGGAGATATCTGACTCTGTCTCTTGCTGGAATAAACTGCATGGGGCGTTTCACTACGTTGTTGTTGGTGAGCATAGGCATATGCTTGATGGGCAGCCTGTTGAGGTGTTAGATGTGGATTTGGGATACCAGATGCTGATCCTGATTTTGAATTCTGTGGTAAGCTGAATGGTGGATACTGTGAAGCTGAACGTTGCTGCTTCTGCTGCTGGTGTTGGTGGTATTGAGCAGCAACACTCTGAGAATAACTATGACTGCTTGGATATGGATAATGATGAGACTGAGAAACCACAGGTGCATGTGGCGGGTCCAGTGAATGACTACTGCTGGAAGTTGCAGGGGCCTGTAGTGTTCTTGTCGTTGTTGTCTGCAAGTATGGCTGATGTATTTTCGGATGGGATGGCTGAGCTGCATT
>BOPN01000007.1:863287-870787 GCA_017312705.2 Penaeus japonicus | reverse complement strand
TTTGTGTCTATGCACTCATCACAATTAAACGACATAATTAATAATAACAACAACAATCACTGTTAGTATGGTTTACCTTTCCAGTTATAAATATAACAATCACCATTGGTACAGAGCAGCGGCGGCGAGCATTTCTTACTTTACTCACAACAAACAGCGAGCGTAACTTACTCGTAAGTATCAAGAGCACCACGTGTAGATATCCAGGACACGTAAATATATCACCCAACATGATCTTTTTCCAATAATCTCACACACTATCTATATATAAACTCCACTAATACATTCCGAGTCACTAGAAACCGCGGCAGCACATCCACACACATCCTCCCCCTTGCCCCCTCTGCACGTGACTGACCCACTCTCCCTTTTGCTCGGCTTCGGAACCTCACTCGCTCCCGACGCCCTCCCTCCCTCCCTCCTACCCTCCCTCCCTCCCTCCCTCCGCGGACAAACACACGACCGCCGGCAAGCTCTGTCGCTCGCTCGCTCCTCCTCCTCCTCCGTTTCGCTTGGCTCGCTCACTCACTCACTCACTCATTATTTCGCGTCTTTGTTCTCGATTTGGCTCTTTAACTCGTCGTTCTGTTCTGACACCGTCCATCATTTTGCTTTGTTATTCTTCCGTTTCTTTGATTTCTACGTATGGCCGACTTCGTTCGCGTCCTTTCAGAAATGGAATCGTGGGAAATTACTTTATTCTTCTCCTCTCTGTCTACTTATCTATCCTCATCCTCCCTCATTCCCTCCTTTCTACGGATTTATATGTAATAAACACCTGTATCGTACAATCTTATCACATATGCCCTACTGATAGTGGGCTTATCTAAACTATTATCTCTTTTCCTCAATCGGTATTTGTAAACATCTGGTACCATTGTTTATGAGGCGACGCTGATGTATACACGGCAAGGAAACGGGCGGGCTAATGTTTTTGTTCTCAATTTGTTTATTAAAATTCTTCTTTCCTTATAACTACAACCAAACGGTTATCACGATCTTTCTGATAAAATACAATAATCCGAGTCCAAAGGTAAATAATGATACAACACAAAATACACCTCTCACACTCAGCTTCCAAATGCAGCTAATAAACGGAGAAATATGAATGCCTGCTTGAGCTAACTCGAAAAAAATGACGAGGCAAAACGGGGGAGGAAGGGAAGGAGGGAGGGAGAAGGGGGAAAGAGAGAAAGATAGATAGATAGAGAGAGAGAGAGAGAGAGAGAGAGAGAGAGAGAGAGAGAGAGAGAGAGAGAGAGAGAGAGAGAGAGAGAGAGAGAGAGAGAGAGAGAGAGAGAGAGAGAGAGAGAGAGAGAAGAGGGATGGGAGAGAGAGAGAGAGAGAGAGAGAGAGAGAGAGGGATGGGAGAGAGAGAGAGAGAGAGAGAGAGAGAGAGAGAGAGAGAGAGAGAGAGAGAGAGAGAGAGAGAGAGAGAGAGAGAGAGAGAGAGAGAGAGAGAGAGAGATTGAGAGAGAGAGAGAGAGAGAGAGAGAGAGAGAGAGAGAGAGAGAGAGAGAGAGAGAGAGAGAGAGAGAAAGGGGGGGGAGGGGGGAGGGAGGGAGGGAGGGAGGGGGAGGGAGGGAGGGAGGGAGGAGGGAGGGGGAGAGAGAGAGAGAGAGAGAGAGAGAGGGAGAGAGAGAGAGAGGAGAGAGAGAGAGAGAGAGAGAGAGAGAGAGAGAGAGAGAGAGAAAGAGAGTGATTGAGAGAGAGAGAGAGAAAGAGAGTGATTGAGAGAGAGAGAGAAAAAGAGAGTGATTGAGAGAGAGAGAGAGGGGCAGGCAGGCAGGCAGGCCTCGTCGATTTCTAGCCGGAGGCGCTGGGCTGCAGCGGCCGGGCGGCGCGGTGGCCACTTGGGCCCTTCTTCCTCCACTGGTTCCGCGCCACGTGGACTCGCCACCTTCCACGCCGTGCCCTCGGCTTTAACCTCCCACCGCACCTACATCATGCACGCTCACATGCACATTTCATACGCTCAGCCATCCGCAAGCGTTTTCTTTTTTCCTTTATTTTTTCTTTTTTTTTGAGCGTCAGAAGCCACGCCATGAAAGAAACTCCGATAACGTACGTGAGAGTTAAAATGGCGAAGGTAAAGGAGGGGGTGGAGTTCCGGGGCAGGTCATAAGGCAAGTGCGCTAAGCGTATAATGAGTACCATCAGACCCTATCTCGTCCTGTAATACTCATATATCGTATGTGGATTTTTCGGTTATAAGAGTGAGAGAAAGTTAGAAATATTGTAAGAGGGAGGGAGGGTAGGGGGAGGGAGAGGGAGAGGGAGAGGGAGAGGGAGAGGGAGAGGGAGAGAGAGAGAGAGAGAGAGAGAGAGAGAGAGAGAGAGAGAGAGAGAGAGAGAGAGAGAGAGAGAGAGAGAGAGAGAGAGAGAAAAGGGAGGGAGAGAGAAGGGAGGGATGGAGGGAGGGAGGGAGTGAGAGGGAGGGAGTGAGAGGGAGAGAGAGAGAAGGGAGGAAGATAGAAGGGAGAGGGAGGGAGGAAGGGAGAAAGAAGAGAGAAAGAGAGAGAGAGAATGAAGAGAGAGAGAGAGGGGGGGGGATAGAAACAGAGACAGAGGAAGCGAAATCCTCCGTAAGGAAAGGTCATGGCCCAGCTCCTTGATTCGGGAAGGCCATGTGAGTATCGGTCGGGGCAGCACGTGATCCGAGCCGTGCGGAGACCCGGCCGTGACCGCCGCCGCTTCCCGCACACGCACCTTGCAACGACCGCCCTCTCTCGATCAAGAATCCTCGGCAAGCGGTATCACGTTTACAGTTACCCTTGCTGTTTCCGGATTAGCTGCCCAATCGCGCTTGGGAAATGTTCTTCTTGGACGAAAATGGACTTATTGCATTCACATACTCACTTATTTATATCACATTCGGAATGAATGATAATCAAATCACATACACTATCACAAACATCTAATTAAAACCCACCCCGAGAGAGGAGACACAGGTGTGGAAAGGAAAACGAAGAGAGACAAACGAAACTAAAAAAAAACATATAAATGGAGGTTATTGACCCGAACACGAGATTCCTTCACTGGCATTATCAAGAGGTGCAAAATCTAGTCTCCTGCTGTCGCGTAGATGTTATAACATTTCAAAGCTATTACAGTAAACATGACCGGAGAATTACAGAAGTCGTATGATTAAGCCGCGAATGGTATGGTTAAACGTCGATTATTTTCTCACATCAAAGCCATCACTTGCTTGATGTGGACGCCAGCGTGCGATTTCAACAAATCACAGGTCAATAAGAGGCCGTGGCTGTCCCCCGATCACATATCGACACATGGGGCCACTCACACGTTGACCCAAATCAACTCTAAGGCTCATTTTCCCTTACGGGACCCGCGGCAAAACGGCCCTATCGCACCTCGTAGCGTGGCCCTTTGTCCCCCTCCGTGTTTCAATTAGCGAGGTATTGGGTTCGGAGACTAATGAGAGTAATCTGCCTGCATACTCCGGTACTTGTGATTCAATTGGCAGTCCAGATCTAGGCTCTGATTGAGAGATCATATTCACGTAAGGAAAAACAGACAATGCTCACGCCATCACCATCACAGCTGACTGACAATTGGCAAACTCTCTCTCTCTCTCTCCTTTCTCTCTCTCTCTCTCTCTCTCTCTCTCTCTCTCTCTCTCTCTCTCTCTCTCTCTCTCTCTCGCTCACTAATTAAAGAGAATTAACAATATAGCAAAAGTCTAATAATTAGAATGCTAACAGTTAAATAATGATGTTAAAGTAATTGGAACAATATATATAAAAATAGTAATAATGCCAGCACCAATAATAATGATAATAATACTGACAGCAAAAATAATAATAGCAATAATGATAAGAAGAATACCGATTATGATCATAATGATCCTATTACCAATAACAAGAATAACAATCACAATAGTAATAATAATAACAATAATGATAACAGTAAGATTAATAATAATAATAATAATAATAATAATAATAATAATAACAATACCAATGATAATGATAGTAACACTAATAACAATAACAAAAACAACAAGAAACAGTAACAACATCCTATTCTCTTCCGTTTTAAAATCTCCAACTCCAACAACAAAAACAATAACAACGATAATAACAATAACCATATCCACACCACATGAACAAAACAAACACAATTTACCAAAGAACAGACACGAACAAAAATCAGCGATAAAAACAAACAAACACAACTTGCCATGTGGCCTTTTGCCATTGAGGCGTCAGTGACACACAAGGAGAACGAATGTAAAGAATATTCCAAATACTTGTCCTGACAGTCAGTCGATTTAATTGTATTTGCTGAATAGTAAATAAGATGTCGAGTGATCAATTGCGTATAATAAGACCATTGGAAGCCTCATGAGCAGTATTATTTTAGTGTAGTTTATCACATGCGTCATGACATAAGATTACAGTAAAGATAATTTCCATCTTTATAGCATCGTCATTATTACCGTGACCATATACGTAGTTAGATTACAATAACACCAACTTTACTAGATACCCATAGAGAGTAAAATTGCAATAACAATACAACATCACGATAGAAACGACAACTCATGCAACAGGAAAAGAACTCGAAGAACAAACACAGAAAAACACACAACAACACAATCGATAAGGAGCATTGACAACAACACACAATCATATGTAACTCTATCCCTTTTCCCTCCTCCCTCCCTTCAACCATCCCTCATTCCCTTTCCCATTTACCCTTCACCCTTCCCTCGTTCCCCTTCCCCCACCCCCACCCCAACCCCAACCCCTTACCCCCATACCCTCATCCCCCCCACCCCTTACCCCCATACCCTCATCCCCCCTCACCCCCATGCATTCCGAATCCCTCAAAAATTCCCTCACCTCCGCCAGTCAAGGTTGAATGGCCCCTAATGACGCCGAGGGTCTAAAGAAAGGACGCGTTCGGAAGTGGATAGAAAGAGAGACAGATGGATGGATGGATGGATAGACAAGAGGGATATATAGATGGGTTAGTCGGGAGAGGCAAGTGAGGGGAGAAAAGGAGAAGGCGACGGAGAAGAAGACAAAGACGTAGAAGAGGAAAGAAGAAGAAGACGAGGATAAAAAAGAAAGTGGCGATAGAGTAGAAGAAAAATAAAAGAACTAGAAAATGCTTTTTGTATATTCACTTCCAGTTCAATCCGATGTGGAAAGCGGTTCGCGCCAGGGATTCCACGTAGCCCACGTCCCTTCCACCCCCTCCCCTCCCTACCCCTATCCCCTGGCGATGTAATTCTGAATTAACAATCAATAAACCACAAGTTCCTAATGACGTCATAAAGAGAGGCGTTGTGTGGATGTAAGGATGAGGCGGAGGCGGGGGGGGGGATGTGTGGGAGGGGCGAGGGGGAGGAAGTAAGTAATTACATAAACCAAACGCTAAACGTACTTCAATTTCCCCCATCATCCCACCTCACCCCCTCTTCCTCCCTCATTTCCCTCCCCCCTCCCTCCTTCCTTCCGTCTCTCCCTCCCTCCCCCCTTCCCCCCCCCCCCCTCTCTCTCTCTCTCTCTCTCTCTCTCTCTCTCTCTCTCTCTCTCTCTCTCTCTCTCTCTCTCTCTCTCTCTCTCTCTCTCCCTCTCTCCCTCTCTCCCTCTCTCCCTCTCTCCCTCTCTCCCTCTCTCCTTCTCTCCCTCTCTCCCTCCGTCCCTCCTTCCCTCCCTCCCTCCCTCCTTCCCATGCATCTACTCCTCCACAGAAATGACCATTACAACCGTAATTTCCCTTCACAAACTGATGTCATATCAATAAATCACCATATCACGTCGCGCCATCGCAGAAAGGAAGGACAAGAGGGAGAAATGACTTTTTTTTTGTCTCTCTCTCTTCTCCGTATGCCTAACCTCGCCTGGAGGACATTCACCTCGGAGACTGGCAGGGAAGAGGAGGAGGAGGAGGAGGAGGAGGAGGATAACTAAGTGAGAGAGAGAGGGGGTGGGGTAGGAAGGAGGGAATAAAGAATAGATACGAAGGAATACGGAAAGAAATGGATGGGGGAGAGAAAGATATTAGAGACGAAGGAATAAGGAAGGAAATGGATGGGGGGGAGGGAATAAAGAATAAAGAGAAAGAAAAAAAAATAAAGGAAGGGATGAAGGAAGAGTTAGAAAGGAAGTACAAAGGGAATTGAGAGAGAAAGGAAGTACAAAGGGAATTGAGAGAGAAAGGATGGATGGTGGGAATAAAGAGTGGAAAGAATGGAAAAGAGAAAAGAATAAAAAAAAAATATATAGGAAGGGATGAAGAAAGAAATAGAGAATGAAAGGATGGAAGGAAGAAGGGAACAAAAAGAAGAAAGGAAGGAAGTAAAGACAGAGGCAAAGAATAACGAATACGAAGAAGGAGAGGACGAAAGGAAAATAGAGAGAAAAATAAAAGAAAGAGGGAAGAAAGGCAAGCAAACTTATCTAAAAAAGGGAAAAAAACAAAGAAAAGGGCAAACAAAACTTACCATCAACAAAGGCACAAGAATGATCGAACAACAAAAACAAAAACAAACACTCGAGACTTAAAGGCGGCAGTCTATTCCATTATTATTTTCTTTCTCTCTCTTTTTTTCGTTGACGTTCACGAGAAATGATTGTGTTTGGTGGTTCAAGAGGGGAGAGCAAGAAGATGGGAGGGGACGCAAGGCCGAAGAGGAAGAGAGAGGAGAACGAGGGTAAAGGACGGGGAGGGAGAGAGGAGAGGAGGAGGAGAAGGATGGCGAAAGGGCGGAGAGGAAGAAATGGGTGACGAAGGACGGAAGGACCGCAACGGAAAGAGGGGGAAAGAATGAAGAAGTCGGAGAAGAGATGAGGAGCAAGAGACGAAGGGAAAGAGAGGGGTAGAGAAAGAGGAAAAGGAGAAAGAAGCAGCCACAAAGGAGAGAGAGAAAGAGTATGGTAACAAATGACGGAGAGAAAGAGAGGAGAAGAGAAAGAGAGGGGGAGAAAGAAGTCCCAAGAATGAGAAAAGAAGGAACGAGAAAGACGGAGAGAAAGTGGAAGAGAATGAGAAGAAGAGAAGTGCCGATAATGACGGAGAAAGAGAGAGATAAAAAGAATGAACTAATGAAATACAGACATAAAGAGAGGGGAAGATAATGAAGAAAAAGGAGGGAAGGAAAAGGACGAAGAGAAAGAGGGGGAAACGAGGAGGGAAGACAAGACAATCAAGACAAGCATTTAGAGCGTTTTTCTCGTCTGTCCCGGGGCAGCGCTGCTTATTTGCTTATTCAGGCCCTTTCCGTGCGGCCTCTGATGTTTCTTTGTTTTTAATCACTCTTTAACCTTTTTTTTTCAACTACAGCTCCTTTATTCATTTCCGATCGTAATTAGAATCGTTACCACTCTCATTCCCTTGTTCTTTCTTATCCTATCTCGAAAATCATTCGTCTTTCCTTCTGAAATTTTATTTCCCCCTCAAAATCGCGAAGCATGAAATCTTTAATGGAAATTACGGCTGATGTTTCCCGTCCATGTCACCATTCAC
>BOPN01000007.1:848287-853287 GCA_017312705.2 Penaeus japonicus | reverse complement strand
ACCAGCAAGATCAGTATTAACTAAGAACCCTTCATCACCACCACCACCATCTACATCACAACCATCACCACCCAAACACCCATACTAACATCAACATCAACATCACCACCCCCACCCCCACCCCCACCACCACCACACAAACACCACCACTACCACCACCACACCACCACAACACAAACACCACCACTACCACCACCACACCACTACAACACAAACAACCATACTAACATCAACATCACCACCCAAACACCACCACTACCACTATCACCACCACACCACCACAACACCACACCACCACCCCCGCACTCACACAACACCAACAAAAACAACACCAACAACCTCCCCTGAACGAGACTTTCTCGAATTCCGACCCACAGGACTTGCATTCCAAACTTTCGCTTATCTTAACACAGGGTCATAACCTTTCTAATTGTAAACATGATGGAGGAGACTGCACGGGGTGGCTGGCAGGAGGGTGGGGGAGATGAAGGGAACGGGTTAGTGGGGTAGTGTGGTGGGGGGAAAGGGGGAGTAAGGGAGACTAGAACAAGGGTGGGGGAGGGGTAGCGGGTGGGGGAAAGATGAGTAAGGGATGGGGAGGAGGTGGAGGCATGGGGTGGTAGCGTGAGGGGGGGTAGGGACAGGAGAGGGAAAAGGGGTTGGGGTGGGTAGGGAGACATGGGGAGAGAGAGGGTGGGGAGGAAGGAGATAGGAGGGGCAAAGGGGAGTTGGGAGGAGGAGTGGACCAAGGGATATGGGGAGAGAGGGAGGAAGGGGAAAGGGGTAGGGGGGAAGGAGACAGGACGAGACTGAGGGGAGGGAGTATAGTCAAGGGGGGACCGGGGGAGGGAGCCTTAGGGGCCGAGTGGGAGGAGGCGGCAAGGGAAGTGCAGGAGGGGGAGGGGAGGGAGGAGGGGGAGGTGGAGGGGGTGAGGGGAAGGAGGGGGAGGGGGGGAGATGGAGGAGGAGGAGGAGGGGCGGGGGCGGATAAACAAGGATAAGAAGTGACGGAGATGATGGATAAGCAGGTAAGATGAGGGAAGGGCGAAAAGATTTAGTGGCTGGGAAGGAGGAGAGGAAATGGAGAGAGAGAGGGGGAGAGGGGAGGGGGGAGGGAGGAGAGCGATTGAGGAGAGCGGGCTAGCGAGAGAGAGAGAGAGAGAGAGAGAGAGAGAGAGAGAGAGAGAGAGCGTGCGTGTGGGTGTCAGGGTGAAAGAGAGAGAAAGAGAGAGAAAGAGAGAGAAAGAGATAGAAAGAGAGAAAAAGTGAGAGAAGGAGAGAAAGAGAGAAAAAGAGAAAGAGAAAGAGAGAAAGAGAAAGAGAGAGAGAGGAAGACGGAAATCACAAATTTCACAAGGAGAGTGGAGAAATGCCAGTAAGAGGAGTATCCAAGAGGAGGGAATGTTGACAAGACAGATATACGATGTTGCAAGGCACTTCACTAAGCTAACCAACCTTGCAGATGAGCAATGGAAGGAGACAGGGGGGGGTCAGAGGGATGCAGGGGGAAGAAGGGGGGGGGGAAGGGGAAGGGGGTTTACTTCAATCTCAGCCAAAGCAGATACAACATGTGTTCTTCCACGTTGCATTGCACTCTCATCACTATCATCAAAACCAAAAAAATAATCGTCATCACTGTCACCACCAACAACACCATGATTATCACCGTCATCACCACCATCATCATCATTCTCATTCTAATCTGCATCATTACCATCATCTAAATACGTATTATTACCATCACCACCATCCCCATCACCATCACCACTTAAATCCGTATCATCATCATCACCACCATCACCATCACCACTTACATCCGTATCATCATCACCACCATCACCATCATCACTTAAATCCGTATCATCATCATCATCACACAAATTAACATGACATTCTCCTCGCCCTGCATGTCACACGCACTCCTACAGTGCGCTATAACCATTACACTATATACGTAACAACGCCAAGAATTTAATACAGCAATACTATGCAACGAAGTATTCAACTACACATTTTCATGCATAAATAATTCAGCTTGACTTTGAACGTCAATATAAAATAATTCCTGTAATAACGCTGTACTTTCAAGTTTACGGTGTTGAGTACAAGCGCACACAACGCATAATCTAGACTTATATGACTATTTTGTTCTCACTAATTAAATTTGCTTTTACGTAAATCTTGCAATAAAGGGAACGCGGGTATTCCGTCACCGTGGGAGGTTTTAATCGGGTAGGCGGTCGTCATGGCTTTTTTTTCGTATTATTATTTAGGTGCTTTATAATGATGATTTTCTCTCTTTTCCGTTTTTTTTTTTTTTTTTTTTATTCCTTTCTTCTTCTTTTGCTGTTTTTGTCTGTTTGTTTCTTTTCCTTTTTCTTTCGTTTTTTTCTCTATATCTTTCTTCTTCTTTTCTCTCTTTCTCTATCTAGCTCTACTTCTAGCTCTCTCTAGTTCTAGTTCTAGCTCTCTCTAGCTCTAGCTCTAGCTCTAGCTCTAGCTCTAGCTCAGGCTCTAGCTCTTGCTCTCCCTCTCCCTCCCCTACTTTACCCTCCCCTCCCTCCTCTCCTTCTCTATCTATCTTTATCTCGCGCGCTCGCTTTTAGCCGACTGACTTTGTTTCCATTTCCCCAACTCTCTTCCATCCCCTTGCCCTTCCTGGCTTCATTTGGCGAGTGCCGTCATCCCCTAACCTCCTTACGGGCCCAGGCTACCCCCACCCCTCCCCCCACCCCCCGTCACTGTTACCAAAGCTGCTAGTGCTATCGTCACCCTTGTCGCCGGCCATCCATCAGCATCATTTCCTTTGGCTCTCAAGAAAGGGCTATTCCTCGGAAGTGTTTACTGCTGTGTACTCTCTCTCTCTCTCTCTCTCTCTCTCTCTCTCTCTCTCTCTCTCTCTCTCTCTCTCCCTCTCCCTCTCCCTCTCCCTCTCCCTCCCTCCCTCTCACACACACGCACACGCACAAGCACAGGCACACACACACACGCTCACATACACACACACACACACGCACACACACACACGCTCACATACACACACGCACACACACACAAAAGACCGAATCCCCACCAGCATCTACAAAGCCTACCATGCACAGGTGTATCGNCAACAACAGCAACCAAAAAAAAAAGTAAACAAACGGGTGACGACGACGACAAAACACGACTGCCGCCAATGACAAGAGAACACCAATGGTACGATTACCACTATCCACAATAACAAAAACTACCTTTCTGACATCACCAGCAAGATCAGTATAAACTAAAAACCCTTCATCACCAACACCAGCATCTACATCACAAACATCACCACACAAACACCCATACTAACATCAACATCGCCACCCCCACCCCCACCCCCACCACCACCACACAAACACCACCACTACCACCACGACACCACCACAACACAAACACCACCACTACCACCACCACACCACTACAACACAAACAACCATACTAACATCAACATCAACATCACCACCCCCACCATCACCACCCGAACACCACCACTACCACTATCACCACAACACCACCACAACCCAAACACCACCACCCCCGCACTCACACACTCACCAACAAAAACAACACCAACAACCTCCCCTGAACGAGACTTTCTCGAATTCCGACCCACGGGACTTGCATTCCAAACTTTCGCTTATAACAACTTTGGGGTCGTAACCTTTCTAATTGTAAACATGATGGAGGGAGACTGCACGGGGTGGCTGGCGGGAGGGGTGGGGGAGATTGGAGGGGAACGGGTTGGTGGGGTAGTGTGAGGGTGGGGGGAAAGGTGGAGTAAGGGGTGGGGGAGGGAGATTGGAGGCGTAAGGGTGGTAGCGTGAGGGGGGGTAGGGACAGGAGAGGGAAAAGGGGTTGCGGTGGGTAGGGAGACATGGGGAGGAGAGAGGGTGGGGAGGAAGGAGATAGGAGGGGCAAAGGGGAGTTGGGAGGAGGAGTGGACCAAGGGATATGGGGAGAGAGGGAGGGAGGGGAAAGGGGTAGGGGGGAAGGAGACAGGACGAGACTGAGGGGAGGGAGTATAGTCAAGGGGGGACCGGGGAGGGGCGCGGGGGCCGAGTGGGAGGAGGCGGCAAGGGAAGTGCAGGAGGGGAGGGGAGGGAGGAGGGAGGTGGAGGGGGTGAGGAAGGAGGGGAGGGGGAGATGGAGGAGGAGGAGGAGGGGCGGGGGCGGATAAACAAGGATAAGAAGTGACGGAGATGATGGATAAGCAGGTAAGATGAGGGAAGGGCGAAAAGATTTAGTGGCTGGGAAGGAGGAGAGGAAATGGAGAGAGAGAGGGGGAGAGGGGAGGGGGGAGGGAGGGAGAGCGATTGAGGAGAGCGGGCTAGCGAGAGAGAGAGAGAGAGAGAGAGAGAGAGAGAGAGAGAGAGAGAGAGAGAGAGAGAGAGAGAGAGAGAGAGAGAGAGAGAGAGAGAGAGAGAGAGAGAGAGAGAGAGCGTGCGTGTGGGTGTCTGGGTGAAAGAGAGAGAGAGAAAGAGAAAGAGAGAGAAGTGTGAGAAAGTGAGAGAAGGAGAGAAAGAGAGAAAAAGAGAAAGAGAAAGAAAGAGAGAGGAAGACGGAAATCACAAATTTCACAAGGAGAGTGGAGAAATGCCAGTAAGAGGAGTATCCAAGAGGAGGGAATGTTGACAAGACAGATATACGATGTTGCAAGGCACTTCACTAAGCTAACCAACCTTGCAGATGAGCAATGGAAGGAGACAGGGGGGGGTCAGAGGGATGCAGGGGGAAGAAGGGGGGGGGGAAGGGGAAGGGGGTTTACTTCAATCTCAGCCAAAGCAGATACAACATGTGTTCTTCCACGTTGCATTGCACTCTCATCACTATCATCAAAACCAAAAAAATAATCGTCATCACTGTCACCACCAACAACACCATGATTATCACCGTCATCACCACCATCATCATCGTGCCATTCTAATCTGCATCATTACCATCATCTAAATACGTATTATTACCATCACCACCATCCT
>BOPN01000007.1:828287-830787 GCA_017312705.2 Penaeus japonicus | reverse complement strand
TTAGTATGTTTACTTACTATGCTTTAATATAGCATAAGCAATGCAAATGGACAAGTAAACAAGAATCAGACATATATATATATATATATATATATATATATATATTATATATATATATATATATATATATATATATATATATATATATATATATATGCGCAGGGTAGCACGTGCATTCTTTCTCTCTCTCTCTCTCTCTCTCTCTCTCTCTCTCTCTCTCTCTCTCTCTCTCTCTCTCTCTCTCTCTCACTCTCTCACTCACTCACTCACTCTCTCCCTCTCCGCAGCGTCCGCTTGCTCGCCAACGAGGGAGGAGGCTTGTAACAGCCGTCATCATACACGTAGAAATCCACGTCAATACCGTTTTCTTTCTTACGTAAAAGAGGAGGAAGGGCTAATCTCTTATACAAATTCTTTTTAGTGAGAGATAAAAAGGGGACAACAAAGGGGAGATATTTGCAACGACCCAGTCCGTTTCTGCAATGGCAGAGTCTTCCTTCCGCCGTCGAGAGCAGAAAGGCCGGCAGAACTGATGGCAGAGTCTCAACAACTGTAATCAAAGATTTGAATCAAGGCTGCCAGCGGCCCGTGACACTCCCGAGCTGCAGAATGACAATAGGCCATTTTTACTTCGTACATAAGGTCTAGCGCAGTAGCTAAGCCTACATTACCGAGGGCCTTTCCCGCGCAAAACGTGGCGGGAACGAACGGAAAAAATGTAGGTAAAAAGATCTAATAATGTAATGTTTCTGTCCTTGGTGAACAAGGGCGAAAATCCCAAACACTGACGCAATCCCAAGTTTAAGAAACAGTCGCATCCAAATTTGGATCTTGTGTTACGGGCGCAGAAAAGCCAAAGTGCCGAAAAAGGGCGGGAAAACCGGACAAACGGCGCCATTTGCATAAGTGGCGGCCTGACCCATATCACACACTGACCACCAGAGAAACCCGCGCGTCATTTTTCCACTGCAAATTCATTCATGGATTCTTTCGGCTCCCCGACCGTGAACCATTGTCATCGTGTCCTCGCCATGCAAACGCGCGCAAAAGACAATGGCCATAACGAACGAACGGCAACCCATCTAAAAACAAAAACCCTTACCTGCTGTCTACTTAAAGAGAAACTATTCCCATCGATCAAGAAATATGCAAAACTCTCACTTGCCCGCTACGCAAACACCGCCGGACGTTCCCCGCGCCGCGATCCGAGCGCCCTCTGTCGCGAGCCCGCTCTCCGCATCTCGCTCTCCATTTTCTGGCCTTGCACAATCCTCTTACGTTAATGCCGCCATTAATATTGTCGCAAGCACCACGAGCGAGCGAGCAAAATGTATTCGTATCAGCGTGCAAGGACGTCCCAGACAAAGCGTTCGGCGAGCAGAAACAGAATAATAAAATACGTGGGACTAATGGCATTCAAAAAGCGTTTGAAACGTCGATCTCATTGCGTGCCTCGTAGCCATCGTGATAAGAAGCCGCGTGCTTTCACTAATCTTGCTAAACGCATGCTATGCCACAGCGCACAACCTTTTACTCAACTTGCAATGATGCAAAAGACAGTTATAGCCAGTAAAAAAAAACAAGAGAGTAAGGCCTGCATGGTTGCGTTGTGACCCCTGATGCAACACCGCTGCTTGATATAATCACGCCACACCGCTCTATTACACCACACCGCCAGCATAACACCGACAGTTCTAACCACACTCTTATTTTACGCACAGCATCGCATTCACACTTTATCCTGATTACAAAAAATATAACACACAAACACACACACACACACACACACACACACACACACACAAACAAACACACACACACATCTCCCTCTTCACATCAACAGATCAATCCCATCCTCTCCAAAATAGAAAAAAAGTAGAAGTAAAAAAAAACAATAATATTCTAACAAGTTCTCAAAACAAACACAAAAAAGGTGCCAAATAGAACAAACAAACAAGCAAACATCTGGGAAGTAAAACAGGTCGCACTGTCACCTGACCTGATTCTGCTCTCGCTCCTCAGTCGAGTTAAGGTTACATCTGTTTATATATGACCTAATGTTGCTGATGGCCATTGTTTTGACTGGTACTGGCATTACGTTTATCTATGTCATTATCTTCGAATATTATGATCAATTGTAATGAATTTTAATTAGAGCGAAGTCATTATATTCGTATAAGTACTGTCTGAAAATGTCCGACTGTATTTATTTTCTTTCTTTTTCTCTTTCTTTCTTTCTGTCTGGCACTCCCTCTCCCTCTCCTTCCCCCTCCTTAACCCCCCCCACTCTCTCTCTCTCTCTCTCTCTCTCTCTCTCTCTCTCTCTCTCTCTCTCTCTCTCTCTCTCTCTCTCTCTCTCTCTCTCTCTCTCTCTCTCTCTCTCTCTCTCTCTCTCACTCTCTCTCTCTCACACTATCTGCCTGACACTCCCTCTCCCTCTTCCTCGTCCACCCCTACCCCTACCATCTCCCTCTCCCTGTCTCCACGATCGCCGTAAACA
>BOPN01000007.1:803287-805787 GCA_017312705.2 Penaeus japonicus | reverse complement strand
CATTCTCAGCAACAGCAAATAAGTAAATAAACAAGCGAGCAAGCAAGCAATCCATCGTCCACAAGTGAATGGTGCGTTAAAGCAAAACAATCACCAGCAAAGAAAGGGACGACCGAGAGACAGCAAGCACGCACACAAGCAAGCAAGCAAGCAATCCATCGAACAAAAGTCGAGGGAAAACAAAATGAAGGGCGTTCTCCTCGCCCGATCTTTCCCGTCCATTTTCCTCTGGATCAAATGCGCAACCCCCTCGCCCTCCCCCCCTTTTATCCTCCTCACCCCCCCCCCTCCCCCTGCACAAACGGCCATCACGGGAGATTCTGCCCCCGCCTGAAGCCCGTCTACCCACCCCGGCCGCCCACCCGCCTCCGCCATTCCCGCTCCCGTTGGCTACGTCTCCTGCACCCCCCCCCTCCCCCCCCCTCCACTCGCTCTTGGTTTCTCTCTCTCTGTCAAGTGGATGTCTTTCTCACTCTTTCTCTCTTTTGTCTCTGAACTCCCCTTCTCTGTCTGTCTGTTGATGTGTATCTCTTCCCGTCTCTCGCTCTTTCTCTCTTTGTCCCTCCCTTTCCCCTCTTTCTCCCTTCCCCTCTCTTCTCTTCTTTTTTTCTTGTCTTATTTTGTCTTCCCCTTTTCCCTTTACTTCGTCTTCCCTTTCTCTCCTTATCCCTTCCTCCTTCCCTACCTTCCC
Source organism: Penaeus japonicus (assembly GCA_017312705.2). Taxonomy (NCBI): domain Eukaryota; kingdom Metazoa; phylum Arthropoda; class Malacostraca; order Decapoda; family Penaeidae; genus Penaeus; species Penaeus japonicus. The sequence continues at coordinate 805,096 of BOPN01000007.1, read as the reverse complement.
CTTCCCCCTTCCCTTCCCCTCCCCTCCCCTCCCCTCCCTCCCTCCCTCCCTCCCTCCCTTAACCATCCTCCCTCAATACCCGCCCGCACCTCCCCCACCGCCCCTCCTCCTCCCGGCCCGACTTACAATATTTCCCGACTAACAAATCCCCTTCCATGAGCAGGGGCCGAGAGCGCTGTACGGCCCCTTGTAACGGAATTGATTGGCTGCCTCCATGTTATCCGAGATGGAAGAGAAAGAGGAAGAGAGAAGAGGGAGAGGGAGATGGAGAGGGGAGAGGGAGAGGGAGAGGGAGATGGAGAGGGAGAGGGGAGAGGGGAGGGGAGGGGAGAGGGGAGAGGGGAGAGGGGAGAGGGGAGAGGGGAGGGGGGGGGGGGAGAGGGAAAGAGAGAAAGAGGGAAAGAGATAAGAAAAGATAGGGGAATGCGCAAGGGAGGGGGAAAAGGAGAGGGAAGGAAAGTGGAGAGTGCACAAAGAAGGGGAACAGGGATAGGGGAAAGGAAGAGAGAAAGATGGGGAGAAAAAAGAGAGGAATAGGATGAGGAAAACTGAGAGGGGAATACGCAAGGGCGAGGGAGAGGGAAAGATAGGGGAGACTACACAAGGGAGAGGTAGATGGGAAGGACAAAAGGGAGGGAACAGTGCAAAAGGGAGAGGGAGAGAGAGAGAGAGAGAGAGAGAGAGAGAGAGAGAGAGAGAGAGAGAGAGAGAGAGAGAGAGAGAGAGAGAGAGAGAGAGAGAGGAGAGGGGAAAAAAAAAAAAAAAAAAAAAAAAAAAAAAAAAAAAAAAAAAAAAAAAAAAAAAAAAAAAAAAAAAAAAAAAAAAAAAAAAAAAAAAACATGAGAACGATAAAAAGAAAGAATAAGAATAAGCAAGAGATAAACACACACACAAAAAAAGAAAAGAACCAAGCGATAAAACCAATGGCTTATAAAAAAAGATTTTTTTCAATCATCGAGAGAAAGAGCAGATGGAAAAAGAACAATCGTGAATCCTGAATACCATCAAGCATTCAATCAGATTTCCCTCTTTACTTTTCCGACTGGCAGTTTCAGAGAGAGAATAAAGAGATAAAGAGAGGAGAGAGAGAGAGACAGAGGGAGAGAGAGTAAAGGGATAGATAGAGAGCGAGAGAGAGAGAGAGAGGGAGAGTGGGAAGGGAGGAAGGTGGGCGGGCGGGAGGGAAGGAGGGAGGGATGGAGAGAGAGAATGAGAGAGAGGGAAAGAGAGAAACAGACAGACAGACAAAGAAAAAGCAATAAGACAAAAGGGGAAAAAGCACCAACCCCTAAAAATAATGGACCCGGAAAAGCCATGACCCTGTTTCCCCGGCCCACAACCCCTCCCCCCCCCCCCTTCCCCCCTGCAAATGACGAGCGACCGAAGGCGAGCGACGGCGCTAGGGCTTCCCGTACCGAGCTTTCTGGGCGGATGATGAGATGGGCGGCCGTTGGAGGGAAGAGAGGAGAGGAGAGGAGAGGGAAGGGGAGGGGGAAGGGACGGGGAGGGGAGGGGGAGGGGGAGGGGACGGGTACTGCAACTGCTGCTGCCTCTGGCCCTTACGTAATACGACTGGGGTGCCGAGTTACCCCAGCGCGCACCCGGTCGGACCCCGATACCCTATCTCGCTACACCCTTGTTCTTTTGTTTTATTATGTTTTGTGGATGGGTGTGTGGAAGGGAGGGATGGAAAGGAGGAGGAGGAGGAGGAGGAGGAGGAGGAGGAGGAGGAGGAGGAGGGAGGGGGGGGAGGGAGGGAGGGAGGGAGGGAGGAAGGGAGAAAGAGAAAGAGAGAGATAGGGGGGGGGG
>BOPN01000007.1:763287-780787 GCA_017312705.2 Penaeus japonicus | reverse complement strand
CAACCAGAGAATACAAAGCAGTCCACCGCGGACCCGGCGAGTGACAAAGCGCCACCAGAATCCCTCGAGGCTTTTCTCGAACTGCTTCAGGAAAACCCCCGAGTCACTCGCCAAGATTCCTCTCGCCAGTCACTCGCCACTCACTCCCTCGTCTTCACGCGTCTCGAAACAGCGGGCTGGGGAACGTGCCCCTCTCGCCTCTCTTCCTGCCTGAACTCCATTTCACGTTCTCTCCTTAAAACCGGAGAACGCAATCCCTTAACGACTAGTAATCGCAAATCTAGTTTCCCCTCTCGGCAAAATGCGGCTGTCGCTGGCTGTCGCTGGCTGTCGCTGGCTGTCGCTGACTGGGGTCTGGTGCCAAAGCGCAGGACCCAAGCGGCCGAGGACAGGTTAGCGGAGAAAATAATCCCGGTTTGATCCCAACGTCAACCGGTCCTTATTGGGTGCGTGATGGGTAAGGGAGAGGGAGTAGGAAGGGGGGGGGGGATATCAAGCGCAACGCAATTTCGGAATGTGCAACCCTTGAAAAACGATCCATTAGAGCCCATTCCAGTACCGAGAATGGCTTTCCAAAATGGCAGAGGCGACCGACGCGAATGCACTCGCAACAGCCGCAGCCCCGCTAATCGGCCAGGACTCCACTTCGCGCTCGGTGCTTCCTTACCAAGAGGAAATCCAGCCGACGCTTAAAAAGCCGAATGGCCGGATCGCCCTCATTACATTCGCCCACCGGAGGCCGACAGATGCTTTAGATGAGTCGGCCTCGCGTCGCCAATTAGCGAAAACCATCAAAATGCAAGGACATAAAGCGAGGCCATTCCGCACGCAGGGCCAGTCGCAGCGGCGCTCGAGGGCCACTGGAGAGATATTAATCTGGCGGGCCAAGTAAGCGACGTCAAAATAGGAAACTTAAAATAAATTATAACAAACTGATAAACAAAGACTTGCTTTATCTGATATATCAGAACCGAAGATCAAAGTGCCTTGCGATGTCGATTACCTTCCCACGCTCAAGTAATGTCATGTAAAAATACTTACAGGTAAAATGTACAGAATGTAAATAAGTAGAATATATATCCTCTCTCCCCCCGCTCTCGCATTTCTCTCCATAATCCTCTCTGCCTCTCTCTCCCTCCTCATCATAGTCCCTCTTTCTCTCTCTCCTCTTCTTAACCTCTCTTTCTCCCCTCTCGCTCTTTCCCTTAACCCCCCCCTGCCCCCTCCACTTACCCAACCCCTTCCAATTCTCTCCCCCCCCCCCGTCCACCCCCCACCCCCATGCACCGAGAAAGACCAACCCGATATCTTATTAAGTGAAAGTTTCCTCGCGGTGGAGAGCAAACACTGAAGGTCGCCAGGGAGACGGAGGCTGGAGAGTGGAGGAGGGGAGGGGAGGGGAGGGGAGGAGGAGGAGAGGGAGGAGGGGAGAGAGCCTTTATGGGAAGCCGAAGTTGAATTGCGTGATAGGATGGACTGGGTTGAAGGTCGGGAATCAGTGCACGGATGTTGCAACCTAGCTATAACGGTAGATTTAGTATAGGAATGCCGGTAGATCATTGGCAATAACATCAGCAATAGCAGAACCAAGATGGAATATTTGAAATACATTAGTCTGAATGCATTATTGCACTACTCGACCGTAATGCTAACATCCCAAAATCATATCATAGCCGGAACTGGCGAGCAATAACAAAATATGATAGTCACCGGGTTGCGAATGAGAACGGAAAGCACAAAAAGCAAGGCTATGCATTATTGCCTTCACAGTCAACATCATGCAATGCACTGTCACCTTGATGCTCACCAAAGTCATTACCGCCATCTTGCTCACCCTCACAACAACAACGACGTAAAAGTTGCATGACTAACCTGTCTTTGAGGGCAACCCATTCCCCCCCCCCCTCCCCACGCCCCCACGCCTCCTATCGCCTTTCATCACCTTTCCTTTGTCACTTATTCTATTTTTTTCCCTGTCCGCCTCTATTCATCATCCCTTGCCACCCTGGTGTCCCCCTCCCCCCCTGCTCCCTGTCCCTTGCGCTTATCCCCCCTCCCGCCCCCCTACCCTGCCCATAACCCTACATTCCTGTCCCTGAGTAACCTGTTGGGTCTGTTTATCCGGTTTCTCCTTGCCTTTGTACTAACCCTAGGAAATGTTATTTAATTCCCGTCTGATTCCCGGTACAAGTTGAATCGTACTGGTTCGGCATCCACGAGTCCGGCATTCACGAGTCCGGCATTCAGAAGCCCGACATCCATTAACCCGGCAGCTTCGATAGTTCGGGACTAGAGTCTGGCAGTCATTAGTATGCATGACCGCCGCTTGGACAGCTGTGGCACCACCGCCGCCCCATACTGTTTATACCACAGCTGACTTACAGTGCTCGGTGCTGTTATTACTGAATCACTGGTATTTTACTTTCCTATCTATATTTACTATCTAACCGACCACAAGTGCATTACTTTCCCTTTTCCGTAAGTAACACTGTTTCGGAAAATCCGTTACTCCGGCACCTGTCCACTGTCCAGTCCCTAGCTTGTCGGAGTTCAAGCCGCCATTATCTAAAGCATAGCATTGCTTTCCCCCGAATGTTAATATGAAATACTTATGAATGTGTTCTCCTAAACTGATAATCAACGCGAGGGGTTCCCTTTGAAAAGTTATTCAACAGAATTTCCCGGCGAAGGCTTTCTCTCCCCGCCTCCCCCTCCCCTGCCCCCACTGCCCCTGTTGCTACGATCCACGTCGCAGTGCTTTTGTTTCTCTGCGAAAATGTCACAAGGCTAAGTATGAAGAACCGTAAGTAAACGCATGAACTTATTACTTGCGTTTCCCCCAAGTCTTAACTGCTTTGTCGTCTTCTTCTTCCTCTTCTTCTTCTACTACTTCTTCTTCTTCTTCTTCTTCTTCTTCTTTTCTTTTTCATGTCCATCTACATCTTCTTCATCTTCTACTTCGTCTTCATCATTTTCACACGTTCTTACAACGTCAAAGGATCGCTTCTCGACATGAGAATTTCTTTCCCAGTCTCCAGAGGAAAGCAAAAACTGCTTGCGACGTTGGTACTGCCTCTGGGCGTATGTAAGTGATCGGTATGTTGATGCTCAATGCCAGGTCTCGATGCCTGTCACGACACAAGAGTCAAGGATAACATCAGCCACTCCCATCCCCTCCTCACACTTATCCTACCCCCTCCCCCCACCTACCTTCCCCGTTCCTCTTTCTGCGTGTGACTGCACAAGCAAACATACCTGAACCGCTCACCAGCTGCCCGAGCTTACCTGCAAAGGAAAGAAATGCACAATGAATGAACATGTTGGAAGCAAAGACCAAATAAACACGAACGAAAGAGAAAAAAAAAGAGAAGAAACATTCCATAACAAGCCCGCTCTCCGCGCAGGACCCAAGTTGGTTGTCCGGGTTGCCATAAAGCCGCCTCGCCTCTCCTTTCTCTCCTCTATATTAGGACACACCGCGGCCGCCCATCCCGCGCGGGCGAAGGCGCACGGCGAGGGACCTTGGCACCGCTGAGTGACGGCGGGAGGCCGGCCGGGCGACTCCGAAGCGCGCGTCGTCCGCACTCCACTCGCTCGCCTTGCCCTCGCGCCGGCCGCCCGCCCGCCCCGGCACCACGCCGCCTCGCCCGCCGCCACGCACACAACCCTCCATCACGCCCATACAATACACGTCCCGCTAATTCATCCCGCACTTGCCCCTTCAACACGGATCCCCACAATGAGTAGAAAGTCCTCAGACCCCCCCAAAAGGGTCTGGAAAGGTCGTCGGGTCGAGACTCCCCCGGCAAACAAATAACCAAACAAACAGGTGTCGGGTCAAACAATGGCTGGGCGGCGCGGCAAAAACTGGCTCGCGCTGGGGGCCGGTATCTTATCTGTTCTTTGGACCCGCAGCCCCACCGACATCCGCGCGGTCCACTTATTGTAATATCCGTGAAAAAAAGAGTAAGTAAAAAGAGGAGAGGGATTGCACCGCTCTCTTTGCGTCACACAACGAAGAGGGAGCAAGCGATAAGAAAGCACAAAGGTTGGCTTGGCTTGCTTTTCCTTCGACGTAAAACTATCAGGATATCTTTTTTTTTTTCTTAACGGCGCCACCAACCCCGCCCCGAGGCTCGTACAAGCATCCTTATCCGCAGAATGTGTTGGTCTTGCCATTCGGGGCGTCACTGCCAAGCGCGGCTTCAATTCTCCCTCAACTTTTGGCCAATCTTACCAATCTTTCTTATGAATGGCGTTTGAATAAATAAATAAATACATCTGTGACACTTTCGAATTTGCAAGATTGTGATTTTTCGTATAATGCAAACATACATTATGCGTTAACTGTACCTTACTGTAATAGACACTTAAATGTTCTAAAGTGACAAGAACTTACCGAAATAAACCATATCATTATTATCATTATCATTGTTTTTGTTGTAGTTATTAATTATCATTACCAATGCTGTTATCATCATCATCATTATTATCATTGTTATTGCTATTACAATTCCACATAAAAACACGAAGAAATATGAAAAGAAGAAAAAGAAGAAGAAGAGGAAGACGGAGAAGAGAAAAAGTAAGAAAAAGAGAAAAAGAAGAAGGTAGAGAAGTAGAAGAAGAAAAAGAAGAAGAGGAAGAAGATGAGAAAGAACAAAAAAGAAGAAGAAACAGAAAAGGAAAAGAAAAGGAGAGGCAAAAGAAGAAGAAACAGAAGAAGAAGAAAAAAAAAAGGAGAGGAAAAAGAAGAAGAAAATGAAAGGAAAAATACCGACTCACTCACCAGTCCGAATTTTGAGACTTATCACAAGACACTCAATTTTTCTCGTTGCTGAGTAGCCATAAACCTTAGAGTCGTGGTGCTATTTCTGAAACGTATCGCCGCTCCGGGGGGAGGAAGAGGACTATAAGGGGGAAAGGGAGGGGGGGGGGGAGTGTAAGGGGGAACGGGGGGCGCGTATAAGGGGTAGGGGGGGCGCGTATAAGGGGTACGGGGTGAGTATAAGGGAGAGGGGGAGCGAGTGTAAAAAGGAGGGGGAAGGGGGTGAGTATAATGGGAAGGAGGGAAGGGTAGCGAGAGAGAGAGAAAAGAGAGAGAAAGGTAAGATAAACCCCAGTGCGAAGGAGACGAGAAGAGAAGAAAAAGAGAAAGAGAAAGAGAAAAGGAGAGAAAGAAGGAGATGGAGGGGGGGGGGGGGTGGAGGGTAGAGAGAGAAGGGGGGGGGGGGTAACTATAACCCTAGTTTTACCGACACACGTTCAATTAAGCCTAGAATAGTTAAGAGGCGATCATAATACTTGCCGTGTCTTACTTAATCACTTGGCGGGTTCATAAAGGAGAAATGATGGGCGTGGGGTAGGGAGGGGGGAGGAGGGGAGGGGAGAAGGGGAGAAGAGGGGAGAGGGGAGGGATATGGAGTGGAAGGGAGGGGTGGGGGAGGGGAGGAGAGAGGGGAGGGGAGAGGGATATGGAGTGGAAGGGAGGGGAGGGGGAGAGGAGGGGCAGGAGAGGGGTGCACCTTTAATGGCTTACTGTATGTCTCATTATTCACAGTACAACAGAACATTCTTCAACTTCTCTCATAAACTTTGTCATTATCTTATTATGTTCTTCCTATTCCGTCTTATCGTTCTCTCTTTATCTTTTCTTTGACCTTATCATATTTATCTTTGCCTCAGATGGTTCACTATTTCGGCCATCTAGATGTAAGAGAGAATAAAAAAGATAGACAAGACAACAAAACAACAACAACAACAACAACAACAAATAAATGCAGAGAAAAACGACACAGACAAACAAACTAATAGCCAGAAACAACAGAGACAAAGAACAGGAGACAGAAACACAGTCATGCAAGCAAGCATCAGCACAGCCTGCAATAACTCACAACAACAAGGAATCAATAATCCCCCCCCCCCCCTTGCGCTCTAATGGGATCCGATTCAATCCTAGATTAAGTCCGCAAAAAATATACTCTTTTATCGTGTTACTATTTTTTTTTCTAGGAACACAATAATGTTTTCCAACACTTGCTACGTCATTTCACACGCGCACACACACACACACGCACGCACGCACGCACGCACGCACGCACACACATTTACTGAAGATATATAAACGTACAAAAAAAATCGAAAAAAACGCAGACAAAAAAAGTAAAAAAAAAAGTAGCGAGACCTAGAACCGGAGGACAAATCACGACCTTCGAAAAGAATGAACTTTGAGGAGGAGGAGGAGGTGGAGGAGGTGGAGGAGGTGGAGGAGGAGGAGGAGGAGGAGGAGGAGGAGGAGGAGGAGGAGGAGGGGGAAGTAAAGGAGGAAGAGGAGGAGGAGGAGGAGGAGGTAAAGGAGGAGGAGGAGGAGGAGGTAAAGGAGGAGGAGGAGGTAAATGAAGAAGAAGAGGGCGAGGTAAAAGAGGAAGAATAGGAGGAGGTAATAGAGGAGGAGGAGGAAGGAGAAGTAAAGGAGGGGGAAGAGGAGGAAAAGGAGAAAGAGAATAAGGATGAAGAAAGAGAAAGAAGTAAAAAAAGAAGAAGTAAAAAAAAGGAGAAAGGGGAGGGAGAGTAGAAGTAGGAAGCGGACGGCGACGGCCCTTCAGGAGCAACACCCATTCCTTGCAACACAAAACCTCTCCTCCGCCCGTGAACTAAAGCCGCCCCAGATGGCAACACTTGAAGATGAAACCATTTACGTCGCTGTTTGAAGTACATAACGCGACTCCACGCTGCCTGCTGGCCTGAGGAGGAGGGAGAGGGGAGAGAGAGGGGGAGAGAGAGGGAGAGGGAGAGGGAGAGGGAGAGGGAGAGGGGAAAGAGAGGGAGAGGGAGAGGGAGAGGGAGAGGGAAGGAGGGAAGAGAGGGGGAGTATGGAAGACAGGCAGACAGATACACATTCCGCCAAGATTAGACTGACAGATACACAGACATACAGACAAGATAGACAGACAGATAGACAGATAGGTAGACAGATAGATAGACAGATAGGTATACGGATAGACTGGCAGACAGACAGACAGACAGACATAAAATATATAAAATATAAATAGATATAAGATAAACAGACAGATATATAGATACATAAATAGATATACAGACAGACAGACAGATATACAGATAAACAGATAGACCGATAAAGACAGAGAAGCGAAGGGAGGGAACGTGAGATATCATCATGACGAAGAAAGGCGGACAAAAGAGATAAGAGAACGAACGCGAAAATAAGCGAGCGCAAAATGACAAGGAAAACGAGTAATTAAGATCGCCTGACAAAGCATATATAACACAAAGATAAAACATAAAAACAACAAAAAAACATAAAAACAAAACAGAACACAACGAAAAAAAATAACATTGCAATTCACACTATAAAAGAAAAACACATTTACCCGAACACACCTATCCCATTCGGCGCTAAACAAACGAAACAAACAAACAAATAAAAAATACATCACAAACAACAACCAACAACAGATGGCAAACAAGGAAAACAAAAAAAGCCTCACCTGCGCGTCAAGGTGTGTCGACCCGCGCGACAAAATAACACTAACCTAATTAAGAGCTTCGTTTGATTAAATCGGCTTTTGAAGATTTTCCCTTTTCTTTCGGCTTAATATAACGAATCAAAGGCGACGAATCAGGTTGGAGTGGCAGGATGACGTAAAGAGGGAACGAGAGATAAAAGCAAATGAAGCTCGGGATCAGATAAATGGGAGAGGAATGAGGGAGGGAATGCTCGCTTCTCTTCTCTTCTCTATTCTTCTGTTTTCTTTTCTCTTTTCTCTTTTCTCTTTTCTCTTTTCTCTTTTCTCTTTTCTCTTTTCTCTTTTCTCTTTTCTCTTTTCTCTCTTCTCTTCTCTTCTCTTCTCTTCTCTTCTCTTCTCTTCTCTTCTCTTCTCTTCTCTCCTCTCCTCTCCTCTCCTCTCCTCTCCTCTCCTCTTCTCTTCTCTTCTCTTCTCTTCTCTTCTCTTCTCTTCTCTCCTCTCCTCTCCTCTCCTCTCCTCTCCTCTCCCTTCCCCTCTGCTCTCCTCTCCCCCTCTCCACCCAACCCTTCCAAGGGACCAGTCCAGCCAATATAAGGTCTTTAAGGCCGGTCTTCATTGCCCCCCCCCCCCCCTTCCCCCTCCTCCCTTCCACCTCTCCCCTCCCCCACCCCATTAACTTACACCCTTCCCTCCCTCTCCCTTACAGCCCGCCCACCCCCCCGCCGCCCCGCCCCGTGCCCGCCCACCCATCCTTGTCTCAACGAGTCACAATTGTATACTGTCGTTGATAATGTGTGCTTTATAACAGTGTCCTTATCTTTCACCCTTACTTAGTATTCGTGCTCACTAGCGTCTCGCTCGTAATACTTTGTTTACTTGCTGACTACCCTGCTGCCCTTTTGTTTCGTGCCTGTGTCCATACACATAAATGCGGAGGAACAGGCAATATACCCATACACAAACACAAAGACAAACACATATACAAATTTTTTTTACACGGAAGTACACAGACAGAGAAACACGCAATACAAAATCACACCCACGCACATAAACATGCACATAATTCAAATTTGGTTAGTTACTCTTCATTCATTCATACTTTCATAGAATCAAGTGTCTTTACACTCACTCACTCACTCACTCACTCACTCACTCATTCACTCACTCATCCCTTCTTCCGGAATCCCTTACTCATTTCTCTTCATTCACTCCCTCCCTAACTCACCAACACAAACAAAAACAAACATACACGAAGATCTAAAAGCAATATCCAAACAACATTATTTATTCACGTGTTATGTTTGAGATGAGCCTTCTCCCCTCCTCGCCTCCCCCCTCCCCCTCTTCTCTTCCTTTCTCTTTCCCTCTCTACCTTTCTCCTCCTCTTCCACCTCCGCCTCCTTCTCTTTTCTTCCTATCACTTTCCTTCAATTCTTCTTTCTTTCTCTTTCTCTCTCCTTGTCTATACTTCACTCACTCTCTTCTTCTTCCTTCTCCTCCTTCTCTCTCTCTCTCTCTCTCTCTCTCTCTCTCTCTCTCTCCGATCCTTTTTCTTCCTCTTCTTTTTCCTTCCTTTTTTCACATTTTTTTTTCTGATCCTCCTTCTCCATCCCTTTCTTCTTCTCTCCTTTATCCATCTTCTCTCTCTTCACACCCCCCTCCTTCTCCCTATTCCTTCTTTTTCTTTCTACTCCTTCTCCCTCTCCCCATTCCCCCCATCCCCATCATGTCCTTCTCCCTTCTCCCCCTCCTCTACTTCTCTCATCTCCTCCTCCTCCTTCCTCCTTTCTCCTCCTCTTTCCTCTGTTTCCTCCTCCCTTCTCCCTCTCCCACGTGATCGCGAGAGACACAGCTGGAGCAGTGAGTGGGTTTACTACCTTCATTCCCTCCCCACACTCACAAACGACCGTTTGCTTCTCGCGTCTCAGACCCTGTCACTCTTTCGTTCTCTCTTTTTTCTTTCTTTCTCTTTCTCTTTCTGTCGCACTCTCTCTCACTCTATGTCTGTCTGTCTGTCTGTCTGTCTGTCTGTCTGTCTGTCTGTCTGTCTGTCTGTCTGTCTGTCTGTCTGTCTCTCTCTTCATTGAATGATTTTTCATTTTTTCGCTGCTTATCTTATTCTGTTTCTTTCTCTTCCTTTCAATATCCTTGTCCTTCTCCCCGTCCCTCTCCCTCTCCCTCTCCCTCTCCTTCACTCTCACTCTCACTCTCACTCTCACTCTCACTCCCTCCCCACTCCCCCTCCCCCGCCGCCCCCCCCCTTCCTCTACCCTCTACCTTACCCCTAACCTTCCCCCTCCTTATCTCTCCCTCTCCCTCTCCCTTTATCCGAGCAAAACAAACAGAAAACGTCATGCGAATGTTCGTCATGAGAAGCCGCCGTAAATACCGTCCACGTCATGGCGGCGAGGGAGCCGGTGTAGTCAGGCAGGGGCATGACGTCACTCGGCCCTTTCCTTGAAAAAGCCTCGCGCGCGGCAATGGCTCTGGGCGGGAAACGTGTCTTTGTTGTCCGCATGCCTAACGCCAAGGCAAGTCAAACGGGAATGCCGTTTCTTACTGTCATTGGTAATGGTTTTCTTTGAAATTTTTAGAAGTTTTCCTTTTTGTTTTCTTATTCTCTTTATTTTTTTTTCTTGCTTTCGCTTCGACTCTCTTCTCGCTTCTTTCTTTTTCCTAGTATCCTCTCCTCTCCTTCCCTCCCTTCTCTTCTCTTCTCTTCTCTTCTCTTCTCTTCTCTTCTCTTCTCTTCTCTTCTCTTCCCTTTCCCCTCCCTCTCCATCGCTTATTCCCTCTTCTTTTCTCCCCTGATTTATCTCTACCCCTCCATCGCTTAATCTTATTCCTTCCTCTTCCCTCCCTTGATATATCTCTTCCCTCTTCTCCGTATCTGCCTCCCTCCCCTGACTCCTCCTACCTCCCCCCCACCCCCCCACCCCCAACGGCAAAACAGCATCACCCTGCGAGCGTGTATATAAGGGTGACACACACGTGCACACACACCTCCCGTATGACGCCACAGCCTGATGCATCACTGACATAACTCTGCATGATGCTAGTCACTGCGCATGTCGATGCCTTCTCCCCCCCCCCCTCTCCCCCCGGTGACGAGCGAGATTGAAAGAACTGCCTTAGACGGCTTGTCGAATATCAATCGCTCATGTCTAAAGGTAATGTCATGTTGCAAGTAATTTCTACGCGAGTGCCACGTGTTACGCATGCGCTCACAATCTCGACCTAACACGTCATGCACGGATTGCGTTTTCCTGCAATACACACTCTCGGTGTTGACCTCAAAGACACCTGCATGCACTTGCTGATCCACACTTGCAAGTGTAACGGTCTGCGTTAGAATTTGCAAATAAGCTACACCTGCTACTCTCTGGTACATATCATTTGTGTCTATATATGTGTATATATTCATATTTTCTCTGTAATCGTATATGTAAATGTATGAACTGAAATGTCTAATGTGTCTGACTGTGTACTACATACATGTGTTAATGTGTTATATAATATACATATACATATACATATATATATATATATATATATATATATATATATATATATATATATATATATATATATATATATATATATATATATATGTATATATATATATATGTGTGTGTGTGTGTGTGTGTGTGTGTGTGTGTGTGTGTGTGTGTGTGTGTGTGTGTGTGTGTGTGTGTGTGTGTGTGTGTGTACACACACACACACACATCACATACACATGTCATCATCATTGGCACTGCTTTAACATTTTTGTACATCACTGTCATTGGCCATGTCACTTAAAGTAACATTGACACATCCTTCCAAATGAAGATTATCGTAGCAGGAATAATAAGAGCAATCTCGCTTATATAACTTATCACTATCATTAGCATTAACATTATTATTGTTTCTATTGTTCTAGATGTTATTAATGTTATTATTATTACTATTAGTCATATTGATCATAAATTCTTCAACTTTGCCATATATATTATTCTTAATCTTATCACTACAATTATTGTTATTGCTATCATTACTTGTATCATCGTCAATATATTGCTTGCAATCTGTTACCATCATTGCTAATATTAATAAGAAAATATCGCCCTATAACTAGTCAGTTTTACTAATATCAATATGCTCTTCCTCGCCCTTCAATGAACAACAACGGCAACAACAACACCCACAGTGCCCTCAGCCCATGCTAACCAAAAAGTGCCAACCGACACAAAGAAGACGAGTGCCATCACCAGAACGAACCTGTATCCCCTCCCCCCCCTCCTCCTCTCCCTTCCCTTTATCCTCCCTAGCCCCCTTCCCCCTCCCCCTCTCCCTTCCTTCCATCATCCCTCCCTGTTCCCCATCCCTCCTCCCTCCCCTTACCCTTGCTCATGCTCCCTTCCCCATTCCACCATCCTTCCACCCCCCTCCCTCCACTCCTTCCACCCTCTCCCTCCCTTCCTTCCGCCCTTTCCTCCCTCTCCTTCCATCCTTCCCCCTCCCTCCCCCTCCTTCCATCCTTCTACCCCCCCCCCCCCCCGGCTACCCCGAGTCCTCGCAGGGACGAAAGCAAGCGAGGGGGTTAATACGCAAGAGCCCGCGACCCCTCGGTCATTCCCCTCGGTCAGCGGCCTCGTGCCGTGTGTGGCTCTCTCTCTCTCTCTCTCTCTCTCTCTCTCTCTCTCTACGAGTGCTATACCGGCCTCTTGTTATGAACTGCAAGAGCTATGATGCGGGTGAGAAAGAATAAACAAACAAACATGAACGTGTAAGAATGTATGTTGGGGTAAAAATGAAACACACACACACACACACACACACACACACACACACACACACACACACACACACACACACAAACACTCACATACATACATACATGAGTGAGAGAGCGAGATAGAGAGCGAGAGAGAGAGAGAGAGAGAGAGAGAGAGAGAGAGAGAGAGAGAGAGAGAGAGAGAGAGAGAGAGAGAGAGAGAGAGAGAGAGAGAGAGAGAGAGGGAAGGAGGGAGGTAGGGAGGTAGGGAGGTAGGTAGGTAGGTAGGGAGGGAGGGAGGGAGGGAGGGAGGGAGGGAGGGAGGGAGGGAGGAAGGGAGAGAGATAAAAAAAAATCTCCAGTCTGAATATTAAATTTAATTTTTTTTCACGTGGCCCCTCTCTTGAACTGAAAAAAATCAGAAAACAAATTGCATTTTTGACATATCCAGATGATATGTTTATGTCAGATATGTAATTTGTTTTTTGTGAGTATCATTTCAACTTTCGCCACTTTTGATAAATCTGAGAACTTTTCTATCTAATTTAACAATCTAACTATCTATCTATCGATCGATCTATCTATATACATTTATAATAGATGGACAGATAGATCGTTAAATCAATGGATAAATCGTTTGATAAATACATTTATCGGTAGATAGATGGATAAATAGATAGATAGATAGATAGATATATAGATAGATCAACAAAGAGTGGAAAAATAAATAGATAGATAGATATAGAGGGACAGACAGATGAACACATAGAAATATAGATAGACAGATAGATAAATAGATAGGTAGATAGCGTCAGCTTGAAATATACACATACAAAGAAAGAAAACGAAAGGAAGAATAAAAACACGCATATCCCCAAATAAACAAATAAACAAATCATAACAAATAAAGACACAATCCAAACAAACACAAAACAACCGTTGGTGATCCGGTCGTGCAACGCAACCTCGGCAACGGGACGCGGAAATCTTTGACGCCGGAAGCACGGCACCTTTGCCCGGATGCTCCTCGCTCCTCGATTGTACGGAAGGTGCTCACCCCACACACCCTTGCCCCTTACCCGTCCCTCCTCCCACTCCTCTCCTTCCTCCTCTTCCTTTCCTTCCTTCCTTCCGTCATTCTTTCCTTCCTTCCTTCTTTCCCTCTCTCCTTTCCTTCCCTCCCTTCCCGCCTCCCCTACCCCCTTTCTTTTCCCCTTCCCATTTCTCTTCCCCTTCCCCCTTTCTCTTCTCCTTCCCCCTCCCTCCCTTCCCTCCCCTTCCCCCTCTCCTTCCTCCACCCCCTTTCTCTTCCCCTTCCCCCTCCCTCCTTCCCCTCCCCTTCCCCCTCCCTCACTCCCCTCCCCTCCCCCTTCCCTCACTCCCCTTCCCCTTTCCTTTCCCCTCCCCCCCCCGGCCGCGATAATTGCCTCATTATTCATGGCATCCCCGGAGTCCTACGCGCGAGGAGGACCTTTAGGTCCTTTGAGCCGAGGATCGTGTCGGTCTCGCGAGAAAAGAATCCTGCTGTCTGAGCTGGCGGGAAAGCCTACGAGGAGGAGGAGGAGGAGGGGGAGGGGGAGGGAGGAGGAGGAGAGACGACGGGGTAAAAGGGGGGGAGCAGGAGGATGTGAGGAAGGAGGGGGGAGGAGGGGAGGTGGGAGATTCCCGGCGTTTTTTTCTCGAGAAATGCGACTTTCTCGAAGGTTCGTTCTTCCGGCGCTAGGTGTGTTTTCGGATTAAGTGTTTGTTTGTGTTTGAGGGTGGGGTGTGGGTGTGGGGTGTAGAATGTGGGTGTGGGTGTGGGTATGGATGTGGGATGTGGGGTGTGGGTGCATCTGTGAGTGTGCGTATGTCAGCATGCGTGTGCGCAACCGCGTGTGCAGTGCTGTACATATACATGAGACCGAGTGAATTAAGTGTACAAGACACGGTCGTGCATCCGCGCATACGTATACGAATCTCAGTTCAACCCCGATCGTGTGGGCGTAAAGCGTGCAACTATGCATGCGCGGAACCGTGTGAGTCGGCACGAGTACATTCGCCAAAGGACCGTACATTCATGCGGCGGTTGCCCTCAACGGAACTGCGGTCCGCGTGGCAGCGACCGCCCGGGGACTTCGCGGCGGCGCGGCGGTTGCGGTACGCGCTGGTCGCCGCTCCCGCCGCCGCTCCCGCCGCCGACGCGCGCACCTGTTCCTGCCTTTCCTCACCGTGGGAAATGAGGCAACGCAATCGGGCTGTGAGGAACGACTAAAGATTTCTGATTGATCGATAACACTCAAAAATTAAATCTTGTTCCAACTGAACTAGTTTACGATGGCAGTAAACAGAGGATTTGGGGTCGCTTTCCGTTTAGCCTTCGACAGGCTCTCTCTCTCGCTCGCTCGCTCGCTCTCTCTCTCTCTCTCTCTCTCTCTCTCTCTCTCTCTCTCTCTCTCTCTCTCTCTCTCTCTCTCTCTCCCTCCATTCTTTCCTCCTTCTTCTTCTTTCCTTCTTCTCTCCCTTCCCTTTCCTCTTTCCTTTTTCTTCTTCCTTTCCCTCTTTCTCTTCCTCTCCCTCTCTCTATCATTCTCTTCCTCTCTTTCTCTCTTTCTCTCTCTCTTTTTCTCTTAGCCTCTCTCTTTCTCTATCTCCCCCCCCTCTCTCTCTCTCTCTCTCTCTCTCTCTCTCTCTCTCTCTCTCTCTCTCTCTCTCTCTCTCTCTCTCTCTCTCTCTCTCTCTCTCCCTCTCGTCATTTCCCTCCCCTTACTTCCATCACTCACTCGGCCATTTTTCTTCTTTTCCTCTTATTTCGGACTTTCTCTTCCCTTCTTCCCAATTACTCGACCTGACAATATTTCATTTACTGCCCGAGACTTCCCATTCCATCTTCCTCTCTTACTCTATTTACCCTCCCCCCCCCCTCCTACTCCTGCTGCTCCTCCTCCTGCTCCTCCTGCTCCTGCTCCTCCTCCTCCTGCTGCTGCTGCTGCTGCTGCTCCTCCTCCTCCTCTTCCTCACCTTTTTTTCTCGTCCTCGTCCTCGTCCTACCCTTCCCCACCCCACCCTTCCCTCTCCCTCTCTTCCTTTCCATTTCCCCCTCTCTTCCCCTTCTCCTCCTCCTTATTCCGGCCTGTCTCCTCCTCCCCCTTACGAAACTCAAAAAGAAAAAACAAAGTAAAAACAAAGAAGTCAAAGTAAAGAAAACAACGAGGGGAAAAAAGTAAAAACTAAAACTAACAACAAAGAAGTCATCAGACAAAAAAAAATAAAAATGAAAAAGGGGAAAAGTCGACAACGCGAGTATACATGAGGAAGAGTTGAATAAACATAATAAAAGCCGGCTGAATGACATGAGTCCCACCCCCACCACCCCACCCCCCACCCCCACCCACCATCCTTCCCTACCCCCTCTCTCTAAGGCCCTCCCATGACTCCCTCTTCACCTCACTCTCCCCTCTCCCCCCACCCCTCCTTCTGCCTCTGGCCCTTCCTTCCCCTCCCTTTCCCCCTTGCCCACCCTGATGCCCTCCTCTTCGCCTCTTCCTACGCCCCCTGACACCCCCTCGCCCCCGCCCCACTACCCGCCCTGAATATCTTACTCCCTCACGCCCCCCCCCCCCACACCCTGCCCTGACCATCTCCCATCACCCTACGCTCCCCACAAGCCCCTGTCCTCGGCCGTTTCTACTCCCCCCCCCCTTGTAACATGCATCCACGGGCCAGGGAGGGGGAGGGTGGGAGGGAGGGAGGGGGATTGAGAAAGGGAGAGGGTGTGAGTGAGAGAGAGAGAGAGAGAGAGAGAGAGAGAGAGAGAGAGAGAGAGAGAGAGAGAGAGAGAGAGAGAGAGAGAGAGAGAGAGAGAGAGAGAGAGAGAGAGAGAGAGAGAGAGAGAGAGAGAGAGAGAGAGAGAGAGAGAGAGAGAGAGAGAGAGAGAGAGAGAGAGAGAAAGAAAGAAAGAAAGAAAGAAAGAAAAAAAAAAAGAAAGAAAAAGAAAGAAAGAAAGAGAGAGAGAAGAGAGAGAGAAAAAGAGAGAGAGGAGAGAGAGAGAAAAAAAGAGCGAGAGAAAGAGAAAGAGAATAGGAGAAACCGTTCGTAAATTTGAACCGAGCTCGCAGGTGGGATCTTATCTGTTTTGGTTCGAGAGCATTAGTTTGGCGCCGTGCTGAGGGACTGACGTCCTCTTACCTCAGGAGGAAAATCAGAAACAATAAAAGCGAAGGGATGATGAATGTTGGGGGTGGGGGGGAGGGGGGTTATGATGACTGAGGGAGGATGAGGACTAATACTCTAATGGCGGCGATAAATTAAGTACCCTTATCTATGATGTGATATAACAATCTCTCTGTCTCTGTCTGTCTGTCTGTCTCCCCCCCCCCCTCTCTCTCTCTCTCTCTCTCTCTCTCTCTCTCTCTCTCTCTCTCTCTCTCTCTCTCTCTCTCTCGCTCTCTCTCTCTCTCTGTCTATCTATCTATCTTTCTCTCTCTTTACCATTATCTCTATCTTTTTCTCTTTCTCTCTCTCTCCCCTCTGAAATGTTACGTATCCATTCACACACATACTGAGGACGGGGACAGGGGGGGAGGGGGAGATTCCCCTTTTATCTCACTCTCATCTCCCCCCCAGATGTAAGCGACCCCCCTCCCCCTCCATCCAAATTTGTAATGAATTCGGCGACAACTGTGGCGTATCGACGGCGTTTCCAAAACTCGACAGGTGTGCGCGACGCGAAACAGGTGTTGCGCCGGAAAAGAGGAGACTCGATTCGACTGCCGGCTTCTCTTTCTTTTCCTAATTCTTTTTCTTCCTCCACCTACTACCTTCACCTCTACTTCTACCTCTACCTCTACCTCCACCTCCACCCCACCCTCACCTCCTTCACCCATCCCCCTCCTCCACTCCCACCTCCTCTACCTCCACCTCCTCTACCCACCTCCTCTACCTCCACCCTTCCCCCCTCCTCCACCTCCCCCCTCCTCCGCCCATTCCTTGCCCTTTCCTGCCGCGCCCGCCCCGAAGAACAAGCTCCCGCGCAGGATTTGTTTACAGACGGGGTGTGGGGGGAGGGGGAGGGGGAGATCCCGGGAACTAACGGGGAAGGATTCGTCGTCGCTCGTGGGATCGATTCGCCTGCGGGAGGAGGGTAGGGAGGAGGGAGGGGAGGGGGAGGGAGGGAGGGGGGAGGAGGAGCCTACGCGCCGTCGCTCGCTAGCTCGCTCTTGTAGTTATTGCCGAGAATGTTTTCCTTTTTTGGGGGGATGGAAGGGCGTGGGTGTGT
>BOPN01000007.1:753287-760787 GCA_017312705.2 Penaeus japonicus | reverse complement strand
CTTCATTTCTTCTTCTCCTCCTCTCCTTCTCTCCCCCCCCCTTCCCAATTCTTCTTCGATCCCTCCGACTCGAACCAGGTCATTCACCTCCCCTCTCTTCCTTCCCCTCGACACTTCAACTGAGGACAGGGAGAGGTGGAAAGGGTAGAGGTAACAGGGGGATAGGAGGAGAGGATGGTGAGAAAAGAGAGGGAAGAAAAAGGGGGTGGATAGAGAAGACGTCGAAAGTGGAGGAAGGATGGTGGGGGGAGGGGGGAGGGGGAGGAACCATAGCGGAATCTGTGTCTTTCTTTTCTCTCATATTCCTTTATTCATTGACGCACGAACTCCATCTCATTTACTTAAATAACCTACTTATCATATTCAGATATAGTCTACATATCGACACTTATTCTACAAACCCATCATTTCTTTATACCACGCCCTCCTCTACATGCTAAATGACCGTTATGAATGTGACTAAATTGCCCTATTCATTATATTCATATTACATACGTTTGCCCCAGCACTTCCGGTTCCCTCCAAGCCGTTACTGATTAATCTCTTTTTTCGATGAGATTTTGACTCTCTCTTTACATATACGAGGAGCAAGACTCTCAACTACTCGCAAGACATCTATTCTGACGTAAGACTGATGTCCTATAAAAGAAAAACAACAACAGCGGACAGCGTAATTTCCTAAAACGGGTGTTCCTCTATTCTATTAAGCTTATCACGTAGTTTAGAACTTTCATTAGTTACTCCCCTCGGAGAGAGAGAGGAAGAGGGAGAGGGAGAGGGAGAGGGAGAGGGAGTGGAAGAGGGAGTGGTAGAGGGAGAGCGATAGAGAGAGAAATTGGAAGAGGGACAGGGATAGGGAAAGGGAAAAGGCAAGGGAAAGGGAAATGGAGTGGGAGAAGTAGGAGGAGGAGAGGGAGAGAAATAGTGATATATATATATATATATATATATATATATATATATATATATGTATATATATATATATATATATATATATATATATATATTATATATATATATTTATATATATATATATATATATATATATATATATATATATATATATATATATATACATGTATATGTATATGTATATATATATATATATATATATATATATATATATATATATATATATATATATGTATACATACATACATACATATATATATATATATATATATATATATATATATATATATATATATATATATGTATGTATATATATATATATATATATATATATATATATATATGTATACATACATACATACATACATATATATATATATATATATATATATATATATATATATATATATAGAGAGAGAGAGAGAGAGAGAGAGAGAGAGAGTGAGAGAGTAGGGGGGAGGGGGATAAAAATAACCAGAAAAGGATGTAAATCAAAATATCCTATCATTCCTTTCTCCTCTCCTCCTTCCCCTTTCACAAATTCTTTCATCGAGCAAAAGCAAAGCCCTCGCTATTACGACACACACTTCTAAAACAGGCATTCAGATTCCGGTCGCCAGGCAACAAGTGCGCGCACCATCAAACCAAATGACGTCACAACAGGTAATTGGGTAGATGACGTCACAACAGGTAATGGGGCAGATGACGTCACAACAGGTAATCGCACAGATGACGTCACAACAGGTAATCGCGCAGATGATGTCATGACGGACAGTTGGGACCCCTGAAAAAACGATCTTAAAAGTTGAGGGGTAGAGGGGGGGGGGGGGTCAGCACACTTTCTAAACATAACTTGGGGGGGGGGGACAACAAGCATCCAAGGTATGTCACAAGACGTTACAAGAGAACGGTTTAGGAATCCAATCAAACGACGCGACAGCCTTGTACATCGGGTCTGGAGAGAGAAAATGTGATATCATATCATATGATGTCCTTTGATGTCCTGTGGCGTGTGAGATCAAAGAAAAACAGTTCGGTGTTCACGGCGACTGAACAACTAAGTGAATGAAATTTAAAAAAAAATAAGGAATAAACAATTAACGAAGAATAAAAATATGTATCTAGAAAAATTCCTTCTCTTTGTCCCTCCCTTATCCGCCCCCCCTCCTGCTCTTCGTCTTTCCCTCCCCTCCCCCTTCGCCCTCCTCCCATCTCCGCTCTTGTCGTCATAACTACGGCGCAACCAAACACCATCTTTCCCTCTCTCCCTTTCCCCCTCTTCGTCCCTTCCGACCTTTCTCTCTTCTCTATCCCTTTTTCTCCCTTCCCCCTCTCTCTATCCCTCCTCTCCTCCGCCCTTTCGTCATAACTACACTGCACCCCCCCCCTACCCCCCCCCCCTATCCCTCCCTCTTCCCCTTCCCTCCTCTCTCTAACTCCCACCCCACCCCCCACCCCCACCCCTCCGCTCTTGCGTCAGAACTACAGTGCAACCAACCTCCCCTCCCCCTCCTCTCCCCTCCCTCCCCCTCCCCCACCTACCACGCCCCGGCCCGCACCCGCCTCGTTTACACGGGACACGCTTTTAAAGCTTAAAAACTTTATCTCAAAGCTTTGTATCTCTAGAGTTTCATGTATTTCTGTAATCGTCTGCATGATTCCGTCCATGCACTTGCTTTTCATGGGATATTTCTGTCCACGGATTCCCAGTAAGCCAAAGTACAGAAATATGATTGATGTTGGCAAAATGCAATAAATTGAACGATCGGATTAGTTGGAGATATTGTCAGATGCGATAATGATAATTATGATGATGGTGGTAATAATAATAATAATAATAATAATAATAATAATAATAACAATAATAATAATAATTATTATTATTATTATTATTACCATCATCATCATTATTACAATAAAAATAATAATAACAACAATAATAATAACAATAATAGTAATAATAATAATAATAATAATAATAATAATAATAATAATAATAATAATAATAATAATAATAACAATAACAATAATAATAATAATCATAACAATAACGACAACAATAATAAGAAGAACAAGTGATAATAATAATAATAATAACAAAAACAATAATAGTAGTAATAATAACAATAATATAAATAACAATAACAGTAAAACTAATAGCGATAAAAATAACAATAATAATAATAACGATCACAATAAAAAAACAAAAAGAAAAATCAACAAACAACAACAACAAACACCCAAACAAACAAAACCAAAAATCAATTCCCTCACATCGAAAATTACACCCAGACACAACGCGTAATCGGACTGAATAAAATGCATGTTACGCGATCCTGTTCTCTGGCGGGAACAGCTGAGCGCGCGACTTCCTCCTGTGTCGGAATATAATACGTAAAAAAAAAGGATAATTTGACTTTTTTTCTTTTTTAAAGGAGACACGATAGAGATTGGTGAAGTTGGGTTTGATTTACTTTCGCACGAGGCGTATATAGGAGTCATATCATAATAATCACCAAAAATCGCTAAGAAATCGTCATTAATCGCTAGGCTCAGAACGATTTGCGATTTCCCCCTCGGCGAGAAAATCGGAGCAAAACGTATTCTCTCCCAACGCTTAGCTTGATGACCGGACGTTTATTCCAGAACTGCCTGTGTGTGTTTACCTCTTTCGTCGTATGTCTATGCGGTGGTGTTGATGTGATTGGTGTGTGTGTGTGTGTGTGTGTGTGTGTGTGTGTGTGTGTGTGTGTGTGTGTGTGTGTGTGTGTGAGAGAGAGAGAGAGAGTGAGTGTGATTGTGATTGTGAGTGTGAGTGTGAGTGTGAGTGTGAGAGTGAGAGTGAGAGTGAGTGTGAGTGTGAGTGTGAGTGTGAGTTTGTATATGTATCCGCATGCCTCCCCCCACCCCACACTTCCGAGTCCCTTCCCCTGCTCGCACCCCACCCCAACACCCCCACCCCATCTCCTTCGCCAAAGGATCAACTTGGAATTATTCAATTACCCGATTCGCGTCACCGAGCGGCCTGCACTGCCCTCTAACTGCACAAACTGCATTGCCGCGACGCCTCTCAGGCTAACTAATCAAGCGACGAAGTTATGCCACATCCTAAGGCATCTTCCGCAACCGTTACTCGCCATCGCTATGCACGCGACTAGGGGAATGCTGTGACAAAAAAAAACAATAACAACAACAACATATTCCTGATGACTTTGTTATGAAAAAAAAATAAGACTGCGATAATGATAATGATGATGATGGTAATAATAATAATAATAACATTAATATTTATTATTATTATCATTATTATCAACAATAATAACAACAGTGAAGACTAAAGACTAAGAGTGGGAGCAGAGAAGGGCCATCTTACAATTGTCAGTGTCCGAGAAAAAGGGGAGCTATAAATTGACTGTCACAGCTGAAAGAAAAAAAGGCTTTACCCTTTTCACATAGTTAAAAGGGGAGGGGGGAGTAACACAAACAAAAAATCGGTTCGAAACATCGTATACTGCTGTGTGACAGAGAGAGAGAGAGAGAGAGAGAGAGAGAGAGAGAGAGAGAGAGAGAGAGAGAGAGAGAGAGAGAGAGAGAGAGAGAGATAGAGAGAGAGAGAAATAGAAAGAGAGAAAATAGAGAAAAAGAGAGAAAATACAGAGAAAGAGAGAAAATAAAGAGAAAGAGAGAAAACAGAGAGAGAAAGAGAGAGAGAGAGAGAGAGAGAGAGAGAGAGAGAGATAAAGAGAGAGAGATAGAGAGAAGGAGAGTAAATAGAGAGAAATAAAGAGAGAAAGAGGGAGAGAGAAAATAGAGAGAAAGAGAGAAAAAGAACGAGAGAAAATAGAGAGAAAAAGAGAGAGAGAATATATATACGTGCGCGTTTATTTCCCTTCGGTAGGTATGTGCGTGTTCGAAAGCCTGAGCGCGAAGAAAAGACAGTTCCCATAAACATAAGAGAACGAGACTGCGTCGGAATATGATATTCCACCGGTCGTTAAAGCAAGTTACTGTTTACGAACTTTTATTTCCCGCGGTTGAGGCTGGCCGCGGTTGGGGGGAGGGGGGAGGGGGGCGTGGATTGTGGATGGGGGAAGGGGGAAGGAGGAGGGGGGCGTGGATTGTGGATGGGGGGGCGTGGATGGGGGAAGGGGGAGGGGGAGACAGAGAGAAGGAAAGTGTTCAGGCACAAAGCGCATGACCGCATAAGTTAAAAAAAAACTGAATCCATCAACAGTTTAACAAAAAATAAATTAGTAATGATCATTTACATCAATGAGTAACTAAATAAATACCAGAAAAAAAAAACATAATTGCTGTGAATAAAAAACAGCCACGCACGCCACACAAAGGACTGGAAATTAAATGAAAAAACAGCCTTCGTACAAGACAACAATAAACGTACAATCACCCCCTAAAAACCTTTGTAAGGACAAGACAAATAAACATGATACGAAACGTTCAAACGAAAAAAAAACACAAAAATACGAACACAGCACAACTAAACGCATAAAAAAACAAACACACCTACAAAACAAAGTACAACTCACAAAAAAACAGCACAAACAACAAAAAGTATTAAAAAAAACAGACACCAACAAAACAAAATACACAACAAAACAAAAACACACCCACAGCACAAACAACAAAAACAACAACACCCAGAAACAAAGACACACAGACACACACCGTCCCCCCCCACAGTACTACAACCGCGCGCCGCCGCCGATAACTCCACCAGCCAGCCGTAAGGTCCAATTTCGCCCCGTATTGCTCGTGGCCATCGACCTCACCTACAGAAGGGAAGTCATAAACATGTAGGGTACGATCCTTTTAGGACACCCAGGCGGCTCTTGGACAATGGCTCACTCAGGGCCAAATGGAGGAAAGAAAGGGATGGCACTGCTAGCCCGAGGGGGAGCGGGTGGGGGGGCGGAATGCGGATAGGACTATTGCTGACGTTCTCATTAACAGAATCATCATCATTACCATCATCATCATTGTTTTTTAAGTATCATTATTCTCATATTAATTATCGTTATCATTATTATAATTACCATTATTATTATTATTATTATATCTATTATTGTTATTATCATTATTATTATTGTTATAATCATTATGACTATTATCATTACCATTATCATCATCATTACTGTTATTGTTATTATCATTATCATCGTTACCATCATCATCATAGTCCGTAATAGTGGTAGAATTTTTTTTATCATCATTATTGTCATCGACATTCTTATTATAATGAGGAGTATCATCATCACTACCACATGATCATCATTATTCTTACAGCTACCATCACTATCACTTACAAATTACAATTCTTACTATTTCCCATGGCATCACGAGCAACATGAAATACGTCAATAAACGCAAAAAAAACAACAGGCCAACATACCAAAAAAAAAAAAAAAATGTGGATTACTTACAAGAACAATGAACATCTAATAAACAACATCTACATCAAAACAAAACAAGAACAACCAAAACAAAAACACAATTAAAATTCCACGCATATTAATCTTTGTCGCTAATCGGGTAATCCCAGGCAGGCTCGCTCTCCATTCCCCCTCTTTGGTTTCTATAATGTGTGTGGGCGTGTGGGCGTATGGAGGTGGGAGGGGGAGAGGGAGAGGGAGAGGCAGAGGGAGAGGGAGAGGGAGAGAGAGAGGGGGAAAGGGAGAAGGAGAGGGAGAGGGAGAGGGAGAGGGAGAGGGAGAGAGGAGGGAGAGAGGAGGGAGAGAGAGAGAGAGAGAGAGAGAGAGAGAGAGAGAGAGAGAGAGAGAGAGAGAGAGAGAGAGAGAGAGAGAGAGAGAAAGAGAGAGAGAGAAACAAAATAAAGAAAAATAAAAAAAGTCTACATAAAAAAAACCCAGAAAACTAGAAAGATACAACCATAAACAAGCAGATACAGACACACGCGCACAGATAACCGAAGGAGGGGAAACAAGAGAGAGGAAAAGAGCTAGAGTACGTGAGCCGCGAAGTGTCCCCGCGCACCTGTGGCAGTACTCTTCCCTTGGCAGCTGGTGAGAGGAATGCATCATTGTCAAGGTCTGTGTTTCTTAGAGGTTAGTGGGAGGGAGCGTGACCAGCAGCACTACCTCCCCTCCCCCCCCACACACACACTTACCCCACTTCCCCACCACCCTACCACACCTCCACCCCTTCTCAACATCCCCATGATCCTAACCCCCTTCCCTACCCCTCCCCGCTCCCCCTCCCTCTCCCCCGGCAGATGTGTACCCTCGCTGGCACTCGCACCTCCCTCGAGTTCGCAAGAGTTGCCATACACGATGTATTTCTTCCCCTCATCGGGTGCTTGCTCGCTTGCTTGCTTGCTTGCCTGCGTGTCGACCGACTGGCAACTCACGAGGTCATTAACGAAGATAATTAACCCGCGCTCGTTTTAGAGGAGGAGCATTCATCATTATGGACAGGTAATGGATATCTGCTTGGCCGGAGGGACGGCATTGTTCCGAGTTTAGCTTCGGGATCCCGCTCGGCAAAGCACAGAGTAGAAGGCAGATCGAAACCCCAAAAATATTGAAATACAACTTACTCTACAATCCAACT
>BOPN01000007.1:740787-745787 GCA_017312705.2 Penaeus japonicus | reverse complement strand
AAAAAGAAATATTATATATCAAATGAATATTATATGAAAGAAATATTGTATAGAAATTATATCACACACACACACACACACATACATAAACGCATACACATACATAAAATCTTACAACACTTATCGATGTCCCCCCACAAATCAAGCCTTTTATTTACCTCTCACTTCACGCAAACATGTTATGGAGAGTTGTTGTGTTCACCAAACTCCCCGCATGAAAGATTTCGAGGGTCATTTAGCGCGGAAATCGGCCACTTCATAGAATAACATCTGCATTAGGCTGTGAACGACACCTCCGAGATCACAGATTTCCTGCCGTCAACTCGCACCTCGCACGCAGGACGACCCTCTCCCAAGGGGGTATTCTCCCCTCACCCCCTTCCCCCCACAGAAGTCATCTTTCCTTCCTCTCGCTTCATTCGTCTCCTCCTTGTCTCCTCTCTTTTCCTTTCTCCTCTTCTCTCGCTTCTTCTCGTCTCATCTTCTCCCCCGCCCACTCCCCATCCTTTCTCCTCTCCCCTTCTCCCCTCTCCCCTCCTTGAGACCAACATGATAACTTTTCCGGGAAGGTGAGTGGGGAAAGGCGGGGGAAAACACACGTGGCTGCCATGAACAAACAATTTGGTTGTTGGGATGTCCGGAAATGTTCTTCCCTTGACGCCTATAAATGTTAATTGTAATTGTAATTGTAATAACGTGTTTTTTTTTCTACTTACACTAAATCTTCCCGATCGACGGTGAATCGACGCAAGCAAATACTTCCCTTCCTAACCGACGTCTAGCATCACGACCACATTGGTTTCTGATCAATGAACATTTTTTTTTCTTTAAAAAGGAAGAAAAAATAGATCAGCTCAAGGTTCTTCGGGTTTTTAGTATCCAGTGTAAGATATTCGTTATTTGTCAAAGAAAAAAATCAACGTTAATTCCCGCTCGTTGACGTTCCTCACGAATCACTGATTAGCTAATCCATCCCCGGCCTTCATCACGGACACCCGACCGCCGTGAACCCGTTCAGTTCACTGCTCCTGGGATTTTATTAAACATGTTTCTTCACCCCCTTTTCTTGCTCTCTCTCTCTCTCCGCCCCTACCTTCCCCTCTCTCTCTCTCTCTCTCTCTCTCTCTCTCTCTCTCTCTCTCTCTCTCTCTCTCTCTCTCTCTCTCTCTCTCTCTCTCTCTCTCTCTCTCTCTTACTAACTCTTACTTTTTCTGCCTCTCACCCTCCCCTCCGTCTCTTGGGTCTTAAGATGATTGTAAAATCGTGCATCCTCGCAGGGTGGTCATTGATTGCGTCCCAGCTGCTAGTGAGGGGACGACATACTTCCTTGTGCCTCTCCCTCCCCCTTTCCTTCCCTCACCTCCTCATCTTTCCTTTCCTTCCCTCACCCCCTCATCTTTCCTTTCCCCCTTACCCTTTCTTTCCTTCCCTCACCCCCTCATCTTTCCTTTCCCCCTTCCCTTTCCTTTCCTTCTCTCACCCCCTCATCTTTTCTTTTCCCCCTTCCCCTTCCTTTCCTTCCCCTTCCCCTTCCCCTTCCTTTCCTTCCCTCACCCCCCTCATCTTTCCATTCCCCCTTCCCCTTCCTTTCCTTCCCTCACCCCCCTCATCTTTCCATTCCCCCTTCCCCTTCCTTTCCTTCCCTCACCCCCCTCATCTTTCCTTTCCCCCTTCCCTTTCCTTTCCTTCCCTCACCCTCCTCATCTTTCCTTTCCCCTTCCTTCTTTCCTTCTCTCACCCTCATCTTTTCTTTTCCCCTTCCCCTTCCTTTCCTTCCCTCACCCCCCTCATCTTTCCTCTTTCCCCCTTACCCTTTCTTTTCCTTCCCCACCCCCTCATCTTTCCTTTC
This sequence comes from Penaeus japonicus, assembly GCA_017312705.2. NCBI lineage: Eukaryota > Metazoa > Arthropoda > Malacostraca > Decapoda > Penaeidae > Penaeus > Penaeus japonicus. Next base: position 743,938 of record BOPN01000007.1, on the reverse strand, counting down.
CCTTCCTCTCTCCTTCTCTCACCCCCTCATCTTTTCTTTCCCCCTTCCCCCTTCCTTTCCTTCCCCTCACCCCCCTCATCTTTCCATTCCCCTTCCCCCCTTCCTTTCCTTCCTCACTCCCCTCATCTTTCCATTCCCCCTTTGTTCCCACTCGCGTTATTCTCGTGTGACCTTTTCCCTTTTCCTGTCTGCTTTGAACTCCATTCATTCTGTGTCACTTTTGCTTCTTTGAGTATAGCGTTTGCTTTTACTTTTGTTTGTCTGGTTTGACTGTCTGTCTGTCTGTCTGTTTCAATGTCTTCCTCTTTCATTTCCCCTCTCCCCTCCCCCTCTTTCATCTCATCAGCTGAGATCCACATTTCAGCAGACGTCTTGATGTGGTTCGAGAAAAAACTTGACCCCGAGTTTAACGTGGGAAGGCTTCCCGTTTTTCTAATCTGTCTGTCTGTCTGTCTGTCTGTCTGTCTGTCTGTCTGTCTGTCTGTCTGTCTGTCCGACCGTCTTAATAACAAAGGAAGGCCTATAATTTTTGAAAACATGGAAGAACAAAAAAAATAAAAAAGCCAAGTGCTAAATGATATTCATAGATTATGTAGATTTTTTTATTTTCTTTTTTGCTGTTTTAACAACTTTTACATGGTGAAAGAACTGATATATTCCAGTCCTTAACAGATCTATATTTCTCCCTGCTTTACTTTCACTCGGTAAAAGTAACAGACCTTCATGTTATTCCACGTTGCTAAGTAAACCAAGAGCCGAGGAGAGACACAGGGGGTCAGAATGCGCACTGCTCACAGCTTCTCGGGCTGGGAAAGCTGCTTGCGGTCTTTTGCATCACTTTATGACGACGCATTGTCACTTTGCTTTCTCAGTAAACATGTACTTCTAATATGTATGTGGCATAAGTTGTGTGTGTTCAAGTGTGAGTGATATTTTCTCTGTCTCTTGGTCTCGGTCTCGGTCTCCCGACCTTCACAGTCCGATAAAACGGGAGAGGGAGAGGGAGAGGGAGAGGGAGAGGGAGAGGGAGAAGGAGAGGGAGAGGGAGAGGGAGAGGGAGAGGGAGAGGGAGAGGGAGAGGGAGAGGGAGAGGGAGAGGGAGGGAGAGGGAAAGAGAAAAAGGGATGGAGAGAGAAAGAGAGAGGGATGTGGGTCTCGCAAGTTGGCAAATGCGTTGAGAATGAGAAGAGCAAAAGGAGAGGGATAAAAAGGGAGACGGTGCGAGAATGGAGGGCTGTGGGAGCAGACGGATGGGAGAAGAGAAGAGAAACGAATGATGTATAGAGAAGAAGAGGAAAAACACTAAAGGATAGGAAGAAGAAAAAAAAAGGTCTGAGAGAAAGAGGGAACGGGAAGATGTGGGGAGGGAGGGGGGAGGGAGGAAGGAGGATGGAAACGAAATGACGTAAGGGAAGAGGGGAGAAAGGAGGAAGGGAAAAAGTGAGGAGGTAATGGGTTACAAAGACTGGATGACGAAAGAGAGGAAATATAAAGTGAGCAAAAGGGATAAAGAAGAGGATTAGAGAGAGTGAGAGAGAGAGAGAGAGAGAGAGAGAGAGAGAGAGAGAGAGAGAGAGAGAGAGAGAGAGAGAGAGAGAGAGAGAGAGAGAGAGAGAGAGGGAGGGAGAAAGAGAAAGAGAAAGAGAAAGAGAGAGAAAGAAAGAGAGAGAGAGAAGAGAAAAGAGAAGAGAAAAGAGAAGAGCGAGAGAGAGAGAAAGAAGAGGAGAGAAGAGGAGAGAAGAGGAGAGAAGAGAAGAGAAGAGAAGAGAAGAGAAGAGAGGAGAGAAGAGAGAGAGAGCGAGGTTCCGGACTATGAACAGCAAGAGAAACAAATTTCACGCCAACGGAGGGAAAATAAGATATGTATTAATAAGTGGGCGGAAGTAGAAAAGGAAACATACTATATGCATATATAAAGAATTGCAGGCAGTGCACGTATGTATGAATATGTGTGTGTGTGTGTGGGGGGGGGGGGTGAGTGTGCGAGTACGTCTATGCGTATGCGTGTCCTTGAGCTTGTACTTGTACTTGTACTTGTGTATGTGTTTTGTGCGTGTACGGATGCCTTTGAATATGAGAAAATATAAAAAACACCCAACATAAAACAAGACAAAACCCAACTGGCCAAAGCCCACCGCAAAAGCCCTCCGAAGACGGCCTCGACTACCGACGACCACGCAGACACCAAGACACCAGACACCGATCGCCTTATAAGACGTCTTGACAGAGCGTCTTCTGAGCGCAGGTAGATGTTCCGCCACCTGGTAATTGACGTCTACAGATGGAAAGGGGACGAGGGGGGAGAGGGCGTAGGGGGGTAGGGGGCGTAGGTGGGACGTGGAGGGGAGGATGGGTGTGTGCAGAGGGGAGGAGGGGGGAATATAGAATGGATGAGGGGGAGTGTAGGGGAGGGAGAGTGCGTGTAGAAAAAGGTAAGGGGCGTAGGAGGGAGGGAGGGGGGGGGGGCATAGAGGGGAGAGATGAGGATAGAGTACAGAAAAAAAAATATATATATATATCCAACTCACACATAAACCTCCTTATACAGACGTTAGGTCAAGTTAGCTTAGCTTAAAGGGAAGTTAGGATAGGATCCTTGACTGAAGTTTAAAATAGGTAATGTTCTTTGGGTGAGGCTTAATCAGGATAGGTTCCTTGACTGATGTTTAGATTAGGTCAGGTCCCTTGACTGATGTTTGTCGGCATGATCTATCGCGGGATAATTTGAACTGTTATGAGGGGACAATGGCGCTGTGCTTGTAATTGGAAACATGCACGCTACATCCTCCTATTACGTTCCGCCATTAAGTTTTATTGCAATTAATAGTGCTGGGGTGAGACTTAGGGGGTGAGGAGAGAGAGAGAGAGAGAGAGAGAGAGAGAGAGAGAGAGAGAGAGAGAGAGAGAGAGAGAGAGAGAGAGAGAGAGAGAGAGAGAGAGAGAGAGAGAGAGAGAGAGAGAGAAAGAAAGAGAGAGAGAGAGAGAGAGAGAGAGAGGAGAGAGAGAGAGAGAGAGAGAGAGAGAGAGAGGGGGAGAGAGAGAGAGAGAGAGAGAGGAGAGAGAGAGAGAGAGAGAGAGAGAGAGAGAGAGAGAGAGAGAGAGAGAGAGAGAGAGAGAGAGAGAGAGAGAGAGAGTAAGAAACACAGGAGAA
>BOPN01000007.1:715787-728287 GCA_017312705.2 Penaeus japonicus | reverse complement strand
ACAAACACACAAACACATAAATACAAACACACACACAAAGGCAAAGGCACACACTAATAAAATAATTAAAAAAAAACACACTTACAAACACACAACAAACAAAAACACTCCGAGGCAGACAAACAAGCTCACGACACATCAACACTCATACCTCTGTCTCCACTTACGTACCGTCGTACCCTTCCCTAGCTTCGTACCCTCCCTCCTTCCCTCCCCCCCAATAACCCCCAGGTGTTCCTCCACTCCCTTCCACCCCCCCTCCTTCCACCCCACTGCCCCCCGCCCCCTCCTTCCCCTCCTGGCCGTCGCTGAGCCTTCGCAACGCACAGGAAAAACGTTCTTATTTTCTTTGCATCTTCACTGTTTTACAGGTAATTTACTAGCATAACTTTTACGCTTTTTGTTTACTACTTCTTTTGGTCCATTCCCCCCGATTCTCCTTCCTTTGCAAGTTCTCGCTTGTTTCTGTCTCTATCTTTATCATTATCTTTACCCATTCATGATTTTCTTTATATTCGAAATATTCTTTCTTTCTTCGCCTTACATACCATTAAAGCTTCCTTCTCTTTCTTCAACCTTATCCGTTCCTCCCGTCTTCGCATCAATATTTTCTTCATTTAAATTATTCATTTTTATCCTCCTATTATTATTATTGTTGTTATTGTTGTTGATGCTGTTGTTGTTGTTGTTGTTGTTGTTGTTGTTATTATTATTATTATCATCAGTATCATTATCATTATCCTCCTCCTCCTTCTTCTTCTTCTTCTTCTTCTTCTTCTTCTTCTTCTTCTTCTTCTTCTTCTTCTTCTTCTTCTTCTTCTTCTTCTTCTTCTTCTTCTTCTTCTTCTTCTTCTTCTTCTTCTTCTTCTTCTTCTTCTTCTTCTTCTTCTTCTTCTTCTTCTTCTTCTTCTTCTTCTTCTTCTTCTTCTTCTTCTTCTTCTTCTTCTTCTTCTTCTTCTTCTTCTTCTTCTTCTTCTTCTTCTTCTTCTTCTTCTTCTTCTTCTTCTTCTTCTTCTTCTTCTTCTTCTTCTTCTTCTTCTTCTTCTTCTTCTTCTTCTTCTTCTTCTTCTTCTTCTTCTTCTTCTTCTTCTTCTTCTTCTTCTTCTTCTTCTTCTTCTTCTTCTTCTTCTTCTTCTTCTTCTTCTTCTTCTTCTTCTTCTTCTTCTTCTTCTTCTTCTTCTTCTTCTTCTTCTTCTTCTTCTTCTTCTTCTTCTTCTTCTTCTTCTTCTTCTTCTTCTTCTTCTTCTTCTTCTTCTTCTTCTTCTTCTTCTTCTTCTTCTTCTTCTTCTTCTTCTTCTTCTTCTTCTTCTTCTTCTTCTTCTTCTTCTTCTTCTTCTTCTTCTTCTTCTTCTTCTTCTTCTTCTTCTTCTTCTTCTTCTTCTTCTTCTTCTTCTTCTTCTTCTTCTTCTTCTTCTTCTTCTTCTTCTTCTTCTTCTTCTTCTTCTTCTTCTTCTTCTTCTTCTTCTTCTTCTTCTTCTTCTTCTTCTTCTTCTTCTTCTTCTTCTTCTTCTTCTTCTTCTTCTTCTTCTTCTTCTTCTTCTTCTTCTTCTTCTTCTTCTTCCTCCTTCCTCTCTTTCTTTTTTCTCTCCTCCTTCCTCTTTCTTTTCTTTTCTCCTCCTTCTCCTCCTCCTCCTTCTTCTTCTCCCTCCCCCTCTCCTTCTTCTTCTTCCTCCTCCTCTCCCCCTCCCCTCCCCTCCCTCTCCCTCTCCCTCCCTCCTCCCTCTCTCCCTCCTTCCCTCCCTCTCTCCTCCCTCCCTCCCTCCTCCCTCCTCCCTCCTCCCTCCTCCCTCCTCCTTCCTCCCTCCTCCCTCCTCCCTCCTCCCTCCTCCCTCCTCCCTCTCCCTCTCCCTCTCCTCCTCCTACTACTACTCCTACTCCTACTCCCTCCTCCCTCCTCCCTCCTCCTTCCTCCTCTCTCCATCCTCCTTCCTCCCTCCTTCCTCCTTCCTCCCTCCTCCTTCCTCCTTCCTCCTTCCTCCTTCCTCCTTCCTCCTTCCTCCTCCTCCTTGTTCCGATCCTCATTCTCCTTTTACATTGCAACTTTCCACACTCCAACACCATTTCCTCTCACCAGAACGAAGACACAGCAATCATTGTCACACAGCCCACTCCCGTAACTGTGACGGGAGGGGGAGGGGGCGGGAGAGGGAGAGGGAGTGAGAAGGGAGGGGGGATGGGAGGGGGGATGGGAGAGGGGGAGGGAGGAGTGGAATGAGGGAGAGGAGTGGGAATAGGGAGGGAAGGGGAAAGAGTGGGAGAAGGGAGGGGAGGGAGGAGGAAGGAGTGGAGTGGGAGAGGGAGAGGCAGAGGGGGTTGGTGGAGGTGGAAGTGGAGGTGGAGGTTGAAGTAGAGGGAGAGGGAGAGGGAGAGGGAGAAAAAGAGGGGGAAGTGGGAATGCAGGACGGAAAGAAGAGTAAGATCAAGAAGAAGAGGCGAGGTAAAATTAAGAGGAAGAAGAGGGAGAGCGGCGTGAACGACAGCAAGAGGAAAAGGGAGAGGAGGACGAGCAAGAGGGCAAGAGGAGAGGGGGCGTTATCCTCCCCTACAGCCCGCCCAGCGAGGAGGCACTGCTACACACACGGTCCCGGCCCACCACGTGTATCTGGCCAGTGAATCAATACTCCTAAAGGCTCCTCCTCCTCCCTTGCCCCCCCCCTCCCCTCTCCTCCTCCTTTCCACTCCCACTCTCACTCCCACTCCCCCTACCCATCCTCCCCTCCTCCTCCCCTTCCTCTTTTCCTCCTCCTCCTCTCTTCCTACTCCTCCTCATCCTCCCCCTCCCCTCCCCTCCCCTCCCCTCCCTTCCCCTCCTCCTTCTCTCCCTCTCCTCCTACCCTCCTCTTTCCCTCTCCTTTCCCCCTTCCCTCCCCCTCCCCTCTTCCAACTAGTTCTCTATCTGTTCTTTTTGTTTCTTCGCATTTTTCTATATTGACGAGGAACCTAACTTTCCTCGTCTTCTTTCTTTCTCTATGTCTAAGATTATCATCCCACATACGCAAACCCTTCTTTCGTTTACCACCTGTTTCTCTTCTTCTTCTTCTTCTTCTTCTTCTTCTTCTTCTTCTTCTTCTTCTTCTTCTTCTTCTTCTTCTTCTTCTTCTTCTTCTTCGCCCTCGTCCTCGTCCTCGTCCTCGTCCTCGCCCTCGTCGTCCTCCTCCTCCTCCTCTCTTCTCTCCTGCATCAGTCTTCCTCTTTCCTCTTAATGGTCCATTTCCTCTTTTACGTCTCTATCACCTCCCTCCCCCTCCCCTCCCGTGCCCACCGCCCTGAAAGCAACCGGGAACACGCTCGTACAAAGTATATTTTGTGTCTTTACTGATTATGTCATTTTTCTCTGTTCCTCTCTCTCTCTCTCTCTGTCTCTCTCTCTCTCTCTCTCTCTCTCTCTCTCTCTCTCTCTCTCTCTCTCTCTCTCTCTCTCTCTCTCTCTCTCTCTCCCTCTCTCTCTCTCTCTCTCTCTCTCTCTCTCTCTCTCTCTCTCTCTCTCTCTCTCTCTCTCTCTCTCTCTCTCTCTCTCTCTCTCTCTCTCTCTCTCTCTCTCTCTCTCTCTCTCTCTCTCCCTCTCCCTCTCCCTCTCCCTCTACATTTACATCTCTCCCATTACCTCTTTCTCTCTCCCTTTCTCTCTCTCTCCAAGCAACAATACGTTAACTTTCCTGCATTCAGTATCAGCGCCCCCAAAAAAGGCTTTAAAATGTTTAAAGACTCACGCATATACAAGCTGCATTGTTTAGAGCGAGGGCCATGTATTTAGCATAGCATAAACCCATAACAACACATTAAGCGACAGGAACAGCGTGTTTGATTGTGCCTCGCTCGAAAACTTCCTGTTCTTTTTCCTCTTCTTTCTTCTCTCTCTTCTCTCTCTCTCTCATTTTCTTTTCCTCCTTTCCCCTCCCTTCTCCTAACCCTCTCCCCGCTCCTCCCCTCTCTCTCTCTCTCTCTCCACTCTTTCCTTCACCCTCTCCCCTCTCCTCTCCCCTCTCTCTCTCCCCTCTTCCCTTCCCCCTCTCCCCTCTTTCTCTCCACTCTTTCCTTCCCCCTCTCCTCTCCCCTCTCTCTCTCTCCACTCTTCCCTTCCCCCTCTCCCCTCACCCTCTCTCTCTCCACTCTTTCCTTCCCCCTCTCCTCTCCCTTCTCTCTCTCCACTCTTCCCTTCCCCCTCTCCCCTCGCTTTCTCTCTCTCCCGCTTCTCCAATTTTAACATTCTCGTACCAAGGCAACTCTCTCTCTGAACTCCAGCATCCACACCCACCTACCTGCCTTCACATCCATCCGTCCTCCTAAGACTTCTTGCAGTCACACGCTCACGTACACATACATATACACGCGCAAGCACACAGGGAGGGGAGGGGGGCAATGGGGAGGGATAGCGGGACGTACAACAAAGAGGATAGGAAAATAGGAAGAAAGGTAGTTAGGAGAGAGAGAAAGAGAGATATGGAGAGGGAGGGAGGGAGGGAGGGAGGGAGGGAGGGAGGGAGGGAGAGAGAGAGAGAGAGAGAGAGAGAGAGAGAGAGAGAGAGAGAGAGAGAAGAGAGAGATGCAACATAGCAGGAAGAACAGGATAACCCTAATACCTCCTCTACCCTCCTTTTTCCCCTCCCTGTCCCCTTCCCCTTCCCCCTCCCCTCTCTCTCCCTCCCCTTCCCACATTTCCTCATCCCTCCTCATTCCCCTCTCCCCCCCTCCCCCTCGCACTTCACACCATCCATCCCTTTCAAACTGTCTCGTTCTCTTAACTGTTCAGATAACTTTGATTATGTATTTATTGTGATTACACGTCGAGGCGAGCGTCCGTGTGCGCGAGGGCGTGTGTGCGTTCGCGGGTGTGTACACACGGTGTACGTGGGCTGAGCTGAACCCCTTCCCTCGCCATCAACTCAATCCCCACTCACATTCCCCTTCCCTCTCTCTCGTTCTTCCTTCCCTTCTTTTGTTTTTTCTTGCAGCCACTCAATCCTCGTAACCTCCTTCTATCTCTTCCTCGCCCCCTATCCCTTTTTCTTTCCCATCCTCATTCTCGTCTCCCTTTCCTCCCTCTTCCTTCCTTCCAATACCTTTCCTTTCCTTCTCATCCCATCCCCTCTTTCCATCCCCTCCCTTCTACTCCTCGTCTTTCTTTCCCCTCCCTTCCCTTTCTTTCCTCTCCTTTCTTTTCCTTTATTTTCTTTTCTTTTCTTTTCTTTTCTTTTCCTTACCTTCCCCCTTTCTATCTTTCCTACCCACTTCCTCCCTTTTCCCTAAAGGTGAGGAGGCAGGCCAGCCGGGGAAAAGGGCTTGTTACCCCATCCCTTCTCATCTCCTCTTTTCTCCTCCCTTCAGTTTCTCGTCTTCTATCCACCTCTGTTCTCATTCTCTCCTCTTTCTTATCTTCGTTTCTTAACTCTCTCCTGTCTCCCCTCTCCCTTTTGTTCCTCTTCTCTGCTTCCTCTTCGTGGCTCTCTTTCCCTCTAAACGATATTGCTTTTCACTACCCCCCCCCCCCTCTCTCTCTCTCTCTCTCTCTCTCTCTCTCTCTCTCTCTCTCTCTCTCTCTCTCTCTCTCTCTCTCTCTCTCTCGCTCTCGCTCTCGCTCTCGCTCTCGCTCTCGCTCTCGCTCTCGCTCTCGCTCTCGCTCTCGCTCTCTCGCCCTCTTTCCCCCTTTCCCCCTTTCCCTTTCTCTCCCTCTCCCCCATACTTCTCTCTTTCAGTCTCTTTCTTTGTCTTCCTCGTCCTCTTCATCTACCTCTCCCTCTTTTTCTTCCACTTCCTCTTCCTTCCCTCTCTCTCTCCCCTTCTTACCTTCTCCCTTTCCATATCGCCAACCTCTCTCAACTCCCCTCTTTCTTCCCATTCGCCAGCACCGTCAAATCCCTTCTTCTCTTCTTCCCCTTTAACACTTTCTTCCTCTTTCCTCAAAGCAACTAATTACTTCTTCCTTCCTCTCATCTTCTCATTATCCGCCGTGGTCACCTTTTTATCTCCTTTCGTCTCAGCCCCTCCTCATCCCCCTTCACCCCACCCCTTAACACCACCACTCCCATACCCCCCCCACCCCCCACCCTTTACCACCCTCCCCTCCACCCCTTTCCCACTCTTTTCCATGTGTCCAAAGCTCCCATCCCTCCCATGAATCCCCCACCATGCCCCCATACCAACTCTCCCATGGACCCCACCCACCCCCTTTTCCTTGACCCCCCACCCCCCCACTCTCCCCTCTTTATCTTCGAGCCACGAAAAAAAAGCTCGACAAGAGCCAACCACGTGACTGCCTAAGAGACGAGGTTTACTTAATTCCATTCTGTTTCACATTTTTTCGCGTTTTTGTTCGTTGTTGTTTGTAGAATTTATGTTTTTTTTATTTGTTTTATTTTATGATGATTCGATAACTAAAAGATTATAGGATGATGCCTATTGATCGAAAGAAAGTAAAAATACGTACATAAACATATACAGACACAGACACGTGTACGCGCCACTCTTTTCTCGTGTATCCTTTTCCTTCCATAATCAAAATCATATGACATAAAATCGAAAAAAAAAACGTACATAGGCTTTTACAAACACGGAAACAGACACATGTGCGCATCATCACAACACTCTCTTCCTTTCGCTTATCCTTTTCTCAAGCTCCAATAGGATGGCATGTTGCAGGATGCCGGAAGCTTCACGGGGGACTATCTCAACATGCCGTCTCTTCCTTCCTCTTATTCTTATCCTCTTCTTTCCTCTTACTCTTATCCGTTTTTTTCTTGTCTGGGGAGGGGGGGGGGAGTTTGCTTGCTCATGTGTGTGTGGGTGGGTGGCTTTGTGTGTATGTGGGGTGTGTGTGTGTGTGTGTGTGTGTGTGTGTGTGTGTGTGTGTGTGTGTGTGTGTGTGTGTGTGTGTGTGTGTGTGTGTGTGTGTGTGTGTGTGTATGTGTGTGCGTGTGCGTGTGCGTGTGCGTGTGCGTGTGCGTGTGTGTGTGTGCGCGTGTGTATGTGTGTGTGCGTGCGCGCGTATATGTGTACACTAATCCCTCCCCTTTCCCTGTCTGCCTCTCCCCTCGTCTCCCTCATCCCTCATCCCCCCCATCTGCCCCCCTCCCACCACCCCCGATCTACCTCACCAATAATTCCGGCGGCAGATAGCGCAGTTGCCAGTTTGTGTTTTTAGGCGTCCGTTCCGGCCGGCGCGGCGCCCTAGCCCCTCGGGGACTCTCGCTAGCGCTCGCCTTCGCTAATTCCCTTTTGTTGTGCGCTCATTTTATAGTCCTGCCGTACAAACATCATCAATAATGCTCTCCCCGATTACTCTTTGTTTGTGGTGGCGGCGACGGCGTGGACTGCGCGGGGCTGGGGTGTTCTCTCTTCTTTATTCTGCCCCCCTCCCCCCTTTCTTAACATCTCCTCTCATCCCTCCCTCCTTCTCAGATTCGATTTTATAGTCACGCTTCTCTACTTTTTTTTCTATGTCTCTTTTCCCTCCCTCTCTCTCTCACTCTCACTCACTTTTCTTCCTTCTCTTTCACTTGCTCACTTTATCTCTCTGCTTATGTCTGTCTGTCTGTCTGTCTTTCCCTCTTCTTCACCTTCCCCTTCTTCGTTTCCTTTTCCGTCTCCCCTCTCCCTTTCCTACTCCCTCTCCATCCCCTATCACTTCCTCTTCCTCCCTCCTTCCTCCTTCCTTTCCCTCCCTTCTTACTTTCCCTTTCACTCCCTCCATTCATTCCTCTTCCTCCTCTCCCTGCTCTCTTTCCTCATCCTCTCATCTCAACCTTCTCCACGCCCATGCATCGTGCATATTTCACCTACCTTTCCGCCTTAGCAATATGAATCTTCCCCGAACGTGATCAAAGTCTTTGCAATTAACAGGTTCATGTCTCCTTGTGACGAGAGAGCTTAATTACGCGTTCTCAATTGCAAAATAATTAGGAATATTTTTCTTAAGCATTGCTCAAACAGCTTTTCGTTGGGCACAGTTGCACAGACGGTTCGCTTCCTCGCGTTGTGTGAGGTTTTGAAAGGATACATACGTGAGCATGCATACGGAAAAATAGGCTACGTACATACAAACTTACATTAATGAATACACACACACACAGACAGACACACACACACACACACACATAAACACACACATGCACGCACGCGCACACACGCACACGCACACACACACACATACATATATATAATATATATATATATATATATATATATATATATATATATATATATATATATATATATATATATATATATGTATGTATATGTATATGTATATATATATGTATATATATATATACATATATACATATATACATATACACACATACATATATAGATACATATTTACATATATGCATACATATGCTACATCCATAAAAAACATTCATGTATCTACATAAACCATACCCTGTATATACGCACCTATTTCTCTTCCTACCCTTCTACACTTCCTTGTTCTCTTAAGAAGGAAATTTCAAAGAATACAAAAAAGAAAACCCAATAAACAAGAAACAAACAAAACAAAAACAAAAGACAAAAACGGATCATAAAAAAAAGGAAAAACAGACGCATTAATATCGGAAACAAAGAAGAAAGAAACAAACATCTGTAGCGCTACCCAAGCTGAAGTTGACGTGTTCATCAACCTCAGGATAAGTGTTTCGAAAGGGATCACATTTCAATATTAAAGTCCAACGTCAAAAACAACAACAACAATATACATATATAAATACAAACCTAAAAATAAAAAGTCAAATGGAGGAATAATAAATAAAAAACAGCATCAAGTCTCAAAGAAAATGTGGAGAAAAAAAACAATAGCTCGATATCATGGTCTACTATATGTTAACCGATAATGAGAAACTGGTTTCCCAATTCCCTCCCCTCCCCTCCCCTCCCTTCCCCCCCTCCCTCCCCCGCGAGCCCCGCAGGCGAGGGAGAGCCATCAGGTAAATCTGGTGTCGCTCCTCACAATCACATGGAGCAGCTTTCCGGGATTTCCTTCGAGGGCGCGAGGCGATTGTTGGCATTTGCCTTAGATTGGGCGGCGGCGGGACAATCTGCGTATGCATTTATGAAGTTAGGGGGGTTTTCTATGTTGTTCTCTCTGTCTGTCTGTCTGTCTAGTTGTCTGTCTATTTCTATCTCTTTTTTTATCTGTCTTGTCTGTTTGTTTTATTTATTTTTTTTATGTTTTGTCTGGTTAGGTCTTTTTTTCTATCTTCTCTCTCTCTCTCTCTCTCCCTCTCCCTCTCCCTCCCCTTCTCCCCTCTCTTCTATACCTCTCCCTTTCCCCGTACCCGCCCCCGCCCTCTTCCCCGAGAAGGAGGAGCTGCCGACCTTCCACCGCCCCCCTCTTCCCCTTCCCCTTCCCCCCCACACCCTGCCCCCTCCCGTACCCTTGCCCCTACCCCTTCCCCCCCCCCCCCCCACACCCTGCCCCTTCCCGTACCCTTGTGAGTGGTCCAGCGCCTTGTAATCTCTTCCTTCATTGAGTAAACTTTTACTTCTGCACCGTCCTACTACTCTACTTCGTAATGCGCTTAGTTCGTTGTTGTGCATGTTCCCACCTTTCTTCGTGTGTGCAAAGGCGCGTTGTTGCATGTGAAGGATAATCCCTGGATAATAAGCAATTCTGTAAATAAAATCTCTTTTGCACTATGCGATCTTTGTTGCAAAACAGAGAATTGAGCATTAAAAATTTTCTGTATATAGGCTAAGCCACTGCAGATGTTGCAGAATTAATAAAAAAAACGTAATGCCCTTCATTAATCATGTCAGAATGGTCTTGCTTACAATAGAAGGGGCAGAAGAATCCGTGTTCTATTTTTCCACTTTCTCTCTCTCTCTCTCTCTCTCTTTGTTTCTTTCTTTCTTTGTTTCTTTCTTTCTTTCTTTCCTTCTCTCTCTCATTCATTTATCTGTATTCCTCTTCTTCTACTTCTACTACTTCTTTCTTCCACATCTCACCTACCACCCTTGTCAGATCAACCTAAACAACCAAATTTGGCAAAAACACCAAAAACAATAACAAAAGAAAAACACTTCGGACATAGACACAAACACACACACACACACACACACACACACACACACACACACACACACTTTCTCGCATTGATATGCTATACCGAAATCAATAACTGGTAACCTCCTTTCGCGGTAGTTGCCACAATATGATTTACTGCAAAGATTAAGACCTCTCTTATCGGGCAACCTCATTCAACAATAGAAAATAACCCAGCACACATTAAACCAACCAAGAGAACCCACCCGAGAGAAAAAAAAACGTTTAAATTAAAACTCACAACTCTTATGCTCCGAAGAGGGACACGCACCTCCTCATGAAAGGCCAAACAAATAAAAGTCATCACCTCACTACACCTCACCCTCACCCACACACAGCTGACTGCTGCAGCGAGAGAGAGAGAGAGAGAGAGAGAGAGAGAGAGAGAGAGAGAGAGAGAGAGAGAGAGAGAGAGAGAGAGAGAGAGAGAGAGAGAGAGAGAGAGAGAGAGAGAGAGAGAGAGAGAGAGAGAGAGAGAGAGAGAGAGAGAGAGAGAGAGAGAGTGAGAGAGTGAGAGAGTGAGAGAGAGAGAGAGAGAGAGAGAGAGAGTGAGTGAGTGAGTGAGTGAGAGAGAGAGAGAGTGAGTGAGTGAGTGAGTGAGTGAGTGAGTGAGTGAGTGAGTGAGTGAGAGAGAGAGAGAGATAGAGAGAGGTCAGACGAGAATTTCCATTTAATCTACTTGCTAAAAATCTGATTGAAAATACACCGTGGAGTCTTGAGCTGTCGAATCATTCATCACATTTGGCTTCTTATCTTTTCATTTCTAAATGTAAAGCCAGAAGGTTTTGCGTTTGTTGTGTCTGTATCGGTGCCTGGCTCCATCTCTGTTTCACTCGGTCTCTCTCTCTCTCTCTCTCTCTCTCTCTCTCTCTCTCTCTCTCTCTCTCTTCTCTCTCTCTCTCTCTCTCTCTCTCTCTCTCTCTCTCATATCTATATATATATATATATATATATATATATATATATATATATATATATATATATATACATATATATATATATATATATATATATATATATATATATATATATGTATATATATATATATATATATATATATATATATATATATATATATATATATATATATATATACTTACACAGACATTCCTCTCCCTTTGTCCCTCCCTCTACATTCCACCCTATTTAATAACAAAAGTCCTGAAAACAAAAACTCCAAGACCCCCCCCCCCCCCTCCAAGCCCCACACACCCTGCCTCCAACTCTCCGTGACAAACTTCCATGTATCGTTCTGTCGCCATGTCCCTATCTTCCCTTCCCACAATTATCTTGATAATTAGCGTCCCTCTCTTATCCGCTTCCCTCTGCTCCTACATCTACACCCCTCCCCATCCCCCGCCTTTCTCCTTGTCCCCTCCATTCCTCCTCCCCTCCTTTCTTTTTATCCTGTGTATCCTTACCGACTCCCCTTCCTCTTGCATTCTCTTTGCACAACTTGTGGAAAGTTCGCGAGGAGGGCCGATTCATAACGTTGCAGTTTAAACTTGTGTTTCTCTCTTTTCTCTCTCTCTCTCTCTCTCTCTCTCTCTCTCTCTCTCTCTCTCTCTCTCTCTCTCTCTCTCTCTCTCTCTCTCTCTCTCTCTATATATATATATATATATATATATATATATATATATATATATATATATATATATATATTCTCTCTCTTCCGGCCTGTCTCTCTACTTCTTTCTCTCTATCATTTCTCTTTCGGTCTGTCTCTGTCTGCCTCTGCCTCTGTCTCTGTCTCTGTCTCTGTCTCTGTCTCTGTCTCTGTCTCTGTCTCTATCTTTGTCTCTGTCTCTCCCCCTCCTAAAACATCGGCTACGAAATGAAATCCAAAGAACAACATGCAGTAACAGAAATGGCGTCGTTTTCAATCTTCTCCTTTGGAAATATTTCATTCAACCTTCTTCTTTGGAAATATTTCATGCTCAAGTAATAATATGTTATGTCAGAAGAGCCTCCGTGCGTTAAAACATTCGGCCCATCCAATAAACTTTACGAAAAATGGTTACGAATATAAAAAGGCTGATGTAAAGCGGAAGGTCACCACGTCTATTTCAAACAACGTAATTATCTCGAATTACTCTCTCCCCGCTTCTAAAATCCTTTACAATCCTACCCACCCCCCCTCTTCCCTACAATCACAGAACCAATTTACACTGTTTCTCCCATTCCCCTGTCATCCCTCTCTCCTCTCTACTCCCTCTCCTCTCTCCCCTCCCTCTCCACTCCCTCTTCTCCTATCCTCTTTCCCTTCCCCCCTCCTCTTTCCCTTCCTCTCTCCACTCCCCCTTCCCTCTCTACTCCCCCTTCCCCTCTCCACTCCCCCGTCCTCTCCCCTCTCTACTCCCTCTCCTCTCTCCCCTCCCTCTCCACTCCCCCATTTCCCTATCCTCTTTCCCTTCCCCTCTCCTCTTTCCCTTCCTCTCTCCACTCCCCTTCCCCTCTCCACTCC
>BOPN01000007.1:708287-710787 GCA_017312705.2 Penaeus japonicus | reverse complement strand
CCCTCTCCCCCTCCTCCTCTTCCTCCCCTCCCCCTCCCCCTCCTCCTCTTCCCCTCCTCCTCCTCTTCCCCCCTCCCCCTCCTCCTCCTCCTCTTCCCCTTCCCCTTCCCCTCCTCCCATCCTCGCCCTCGTCACCCCCACAGTAAATATCTCATATTATGAGCGTAAACTCATAAAGGAGAGGGAAGGTGGGGTGGATAGTTACCTGGGTGACTCAAGAGGGGAAGGAAGGGGGAGGGGGAAGGATAGGGTGAGATGAGGGAGGGAGGGAGGGAGGGAGAGAGGAAAGGAGGGAGGGAGAGAGGAAAGGAGGGAGGGAGAGAGACAGATAAGGAGAGAGAGAGAGAGAGAGAGAGAGAGAGAGAGAGAGAGAGAGAGAGAGAGAGAGAGAGAGAGAGAGAGAGAGAGAGAGAGAGAGAGAGACAGAGAGAGAGAGAGAAAGACAGAGTAAGAAAGTGAAAGAGAGAAAGACAGAGTAAGAGAGAGAAAGAAAAAGAGAGAGACATAGAAAGAAAAAAAGAAAGACAAAAGACAGAGAAATAAGGAAAACAACAGAAACAGTAAAGAGTCGCCATTACAACAAACTTACCCTATCAATAAAGCTCAAAAAAAACTTTTCACTTAACAGTGTTATAAACTTTCGCTTCACTAAGAGATGTCATTAAGGACGGGAGAAGAGGAAAGTAGAGGGTGAGCAAGAGTATGGAAGAACGGAAATAAGAAATGGAAGAGGGAGAAGGAATGGAAGAGGAGGAGGGAGGGAGAGAGGGAGGGAGGGAGGGAGGGAGGGAGGGATGGAGAGGAGGAAGGGAGGGGAGGGAGGAAGGAGGGAGGGAGAGAGGAGGAGATGGAGGAGGTAGATAGGGAGGGATGCAGGAAGGAGGGAGAGAGAGAGAGAGAAGAATAGATAGATAAAGAGAGAAAAAAAAGATAGAGACAGACAAGAGTTAGAAAAAAAAAAAAAAACACAGAAAGTCATACATACAAATAAACAAGAGATCCAAGACATAAAACCGATAGATACAAAGAAAAAGAAAGAAAAGGAGCGACAGCGGAGAGTAGAGGAGAGGGGAGAGGGGAGAGGGGAGAGGGGATAGGGGGGAGGGGGAGGGTAAGGGGGGACCAATAAATGGATTGGAACGCGGACTGATGACCTGGAAGTTTCCTCGTTTCACTTTCCTTTCTCTTGTTTTTATATCCATTATTCCAAAAGCTCATCTAAATCATCAAACCATTAATATATCTCTAATATCATTAGAAAATATCATTGTCTTTGTTTATGATTAATATTTTTTTTCATAACTGATAATCGTTTATAACCTTATACTCCCGTTATCACTCGCTCAAAATTCTTTTGCACATCATATCAGGATCATATAAGGACGATAATCTTATCTATCAGACTTTCTAATTGTCATTAATCCCATCGGAACCAAAACCTACATCATCATAATCTACACCCTTCCCTATCGTAGTCATTCTCACTCTCCTTCACTATCATAGCGTCACCATCACTCTCCTTCACTATCATAGCGCTACCATCATTTTCCTTCACTATCATAGCGCTACCATCATTTTCCTTCACTATCATAGCGCTCCCATCATTTTCCTTCACTATCATAGCGTCACCATAACTCTCCTTCACTATCACAATCAACATCACGACCACAATCAACATTACAATCCTTCACCATCACAATCAGTATCACTATACCCCCCCCCCCACTCTACCATCATAGTAAAGACCCTTCATCAGCCCAATCATCACCACAACCCAATCATCACCACAACCCAATCACCACCACAACCCAATCACCACCACAACCCAATCACCACCCACCAATACCTTCCCCAATCGCACCATATCAAGACAGATAATCCTCCTTCCCTATCACAACAGAGACGCCCTTAGAAAAAAAGAGAGAGTCCTCGGCGTCATTTCCATCGAGACAAAAGCCCGCGCCCAATGAGACTGACGTAACGCCCGCCGCCGTCTGTCTCATTACCCGGGACCACATCAGTATGCGTTATGTGTCCTGGGGAAATAAGCATATTCATGGCCTGTGTAAATATTCATTGCTCTCTCTCTCTCTCTCTCGCTGTCATCCTCCTCCTCTTCATCATCATCATCATCATCATTATCTTATCATCATCATCATCATTTTACTTCTCCTCACCTCTTCCTCCTCAACTGCTTCTCCTTTTTCTGTTTCTCTTTCTCCTCCTCCTAAACTCCAACTCCAATTCCTCTTTTTACTCCTACTCCTACTTTTACTCATACTCCTCCTACTCCACCTCCTACTCCTCCCCCTCCTCCTTCTCATTTATGTCTCATTTACTCCCCCTACTCCCGCTCCCCCTTTTTCCTTAAGTATAGGTGTTGTAATGTGACGCACCCTTTGCGTGCGTGTTATAATGTGAATCTCTCTCTCTCTCTCTCTCTCTCTCTCTCTCTCTCTCTCTCTCTCTCTCTCTCTCTCTCTCTCTCTCTCTCTCTCTC
>BOPN01000007.1:693642-696142 GCA_017312705.2 Penaeus japonicus | reverse complement strand
TCGCAAAACCTGGTCGGTAACCTTTGACCTTTAAGGAGTCTGATTGGCGAGAGGCGAAGATTTTTTTTTTTTTTTTTTGAGGAGGGGGTGAGAGAAGGAAAGTGGTGATGACATAAGGGGGGAAGGGGGGGGTAGGGGTAGGGGGTGGGAGGCGGCAGTGTCGGGAAAAAAATCATAATTGTTTAACAGCGCAACATAAAAGGGGTGAAGTGTTTGTGTAAGAGTGAATGGAAGAGAGGATGCATGAATAATACGGGCTTAGTCTTTGTAATCAAAAATTCATATACGCTGAATTGTAGATTGTGCGTCAGTCATGATAAAGAGAAGATCAGAGGTATTTTTTTTTTTACACTCTTTCATCAACTATGTATGAGACTTTTAACATGAATCCAATATAAACTTTTACTCACGTTGTACACAGACACAAACAGGCTCTCAGTAATGCAAATATACATACATAAATACATACATACATATATACAACCTCACAAACATACAGAGACATACAAAAACAAACAAACGCACACGCGCACACACACACTCACACACACACACACACACACACACACACACACACACACACACACACACACACACACATAAGCGGAAACATACAACCAAAAACGCATTAGCTGACTTCTGACCAAAAGTTATCTTCCCAAAACGAGTAACTTTGGAAAGTGAAAAAAACGAAAATATATGAACACGAACGTGGACAAGGCTGCACAAAATTCTGTCATCCAACGGTATTAAAATGTTAAACCACCATCCTTACTCTGTCTTTATTTATTGTTTCTTTCTTCTTTTATTCTTCTTCTTCCTTTTTTGTTGTTGTTCAATGCGTCAGTTGATTACATACCACATGAAAAATGGTATATGATGTATAGATGTTCTGTAAACACTACCAAGACCTTTAACACTGCCAAGGCGTAAAGTAGAGCGTGTTTAGTTCAAGTGTTTACCTAATACCTTTTCGCTTCTACATTTTTCTTTAAACTCTATTTACTAAATCATAAACTTTATCAAAATCCTCTCTCTGTCCCCTAAGACAGAACTCTAATGACCTAAGAAGGTCAAGGCTTCCGGTGACCTTACCCGAGAGCCCGGGAGATGTAACCGACGGTTAAGCAAACGGGTTCTTGGTCGGTGATAACGAAGGTCACGCGAAACGCAGCACGTGCACACACCTTCATGCCCGGAGAGGAACTGAGTCCCGAGCGACTCTCAGTGTCGGATTAGTAAATGAATTTCTTATTAGGATACTAGGCTATCCAATAAGCATGTGTCTGTTTCTAATTCACTCTGTTTGTATTTGTGCGTCTCTCTTTCTTTCTTTCCTTCTTTTTCTTTTTCTTTCTCTCTCTCTCTCTATCCGTGTGTGTGTGTGTGTGTGTGTGTGTGTGTGTGTGTGTGTGTGTGTGTGTGTGTGTGTGTGTGTGTGTGTGTGTGTGTGTGTGTGTGTGTGTGTGCGTGTGCGTGTGCGTGTGCGTGTGCGTGTGCGTGTGCGTGTGCGTGTGCGTGTGCGTGTGAGTGAGTGAGTGAGTGAGCGAGCGAACGAGCGAGCAAGTGTCCGTCCGCCTGCCTGCCTGTCTATCTGTCTACATGTCTGCCTCAAGCTCTCTCGGTGGTGCCGTTCGTCCTTACTCCGTTCGCCGGCCGCGGGCCTAGACACCCCCCCCCCCCCCGCCCGTTTACAGACGAGGACAAACCCCCGAGGGTCCGCCGCTGCCGAGGTACTTCGTCCTGGACCTGGCGTGGTGGCCTCGAGGCTTAACTTACATCCTTTGGGGAGGCTTATTTGAGTTAATGGGGTAACTTTTCTGTTAGAAAAAACGAACGAGAAAACATTGTACATGTGGAATTCAAATCAGACGCCGAGTAAACATGTAAGAAGTATTAAATCATATATCACAATGAAAAAAAAAATATATATATATAACCTGGAACGCAATCTTCAGCGCAAAAATAAAATGCATTAGCATGGCCTTGCAAATAAAGAGCACGCAGCAAAACATCTTGCAATTGACACCATGCACGCACACAAAATCATTCACAACAGTCACATGACCAGACACAGAAGACTTTTTCAGTCACAAGGCATTTGGGCCGTGAAAAATTCCCCACCAGCCTACACACAACTTCAAAAGATAAAAACAACAACAACAAAACAACAACAACAACGATAACAATAACAAAACAACAACAACAACGATAACAATAACAACAAAACAACAACAACGACAACAACAGCCGATATCGAAAACAACAACAGACAACGACAGACGATTATAATTCACACGAACGAATAACCTTGACACCCTTCGCGCTGCACGACGACAAACACACAGTAAAACAACACAGCTTGCTTGGTCAAGAGCCGAGGGACCAGAAAACAACAATAAAAAAGAAAGACCATAAAGTTATTTATATAAACGCGACCAAAAGCCATCTTAAAGAACAACCTAACAACCTAAATACGACCAAAATCCCCCAAAAGGCC
>BOPN01000007.1:686142-688642 GCA_017312705.2 Penaeus japonicus | reverse complement strand
TCCATAATAACAATGATGAAACCGTTATAATGGTTATTACTGTTAATAATGTTATCAAAACTATCATAACTATTCAACATTATCACTACTATTACTAACAGTTTCATGAAGACAGTAATAACAGACTTTGAATTACTATATCATATCATTATCTTTACCGTTGCCAAATAATGATGACAATGATTAAATGATAAAAGCAACCACCATAATTTCAATGATGAAAATAATAAGAACAAACAACCAACTATAATGATGATCAATGACACAATAATTACAATAGTACAATTTCACTAAGAACAATTAAAAATCATTTATGCATAACACAATGACAAGAAATAATCATTTACACCAATAATGGTAATTTACACCCGCCCTCTAACCCCATGCCCCCACTTACCCCCAGCCCAAGAATAAGAATAAAACTTTGGAAAATAAAGGGGAAAAACAGGAAAACGAAGAAAACATGAAAATAAAGAAAAAACAAACAAAAATAAAGGGGGAAAAATGATAAAACAAAGTAAAAAAAAGAAAGAAAACAAAGGAAAATACAGAAATAAAACAAAGGAAAACACAGAAATAAACCAGACGAAAGATAAACAAAACAAGAAAACAACAAAAAAGGAAGCTAAAAGGAAATAAACAAAAGCCAAATCTGACGAAGGCAGCTCGCACTCGGGGTGGCCGGGGAGCAGAGGTGAGTGACCGCGTCTGACGCAAGAGGTGGCAGACGCGGTGGCTGGCTGCTGCTGTTGGAAGGGGGTGGCAGAAGACGGGGCGGGGAGGGCAGGGAATGAGAGGGAAGAGAGAGAGAGATGAGGATAGCGCTAAAGAGAGAGGAGAAAGGGAGGAAGGAAGGAGAGGGAAGAGAGAGAGAGAGATGAGGGTAGCGGTAAAGAGAAAGAAGAAACGGGGGAAGGGAAGAGAGAGAGATAGATGAGGGTAGCGGTAAAGAGAAAGAAGAACAGGAGGAAGGAAAGAGAGGGAAGAGAGAGAGAGAGAGGAGAGAGAGAGAGAGAGAGAGAGAGAGAGAGAGAGAGAGAGAGAGAGAGAGATGAGGATAGCGGTAATAAGAAAGAAGAAACGGAGGAAGGGAAGAGAGGAGAGAGAGAGATTAGGATAGCGTTAAAGAAAAAGAAGAAAGGGAAGAGAGGATAGTGGTAAGGAGGGAGAAGGAGAGAGGGGTGGAGAAAAAAAGAGAGAAAGATAAAGAGAAAGAGAAAGAGAGAGAGAGAGAGAGAGAGAGAGAGAGAGAGAGAGAGAGAGAGAGAGAGAATGAGAGAGAGAGAGAGAGAAAGAGAGAGAGAGAGAGAAGTCCATTTGAATCATCCGTTGAGAGAGGATGACCTTCATCGCACCGCCTTTCTTTCCCGAGCTATTTTTTCACCCTAAAAAAAAGTGAGTCATTTTCGCGAACGGAACAATCGGGAGTTATTCCAAGTCCCAAACATCTTTCGCATGAAGGTTATACGTCGAAATACTCATGACGATCTGTTAGTCCAAACATAGTTGTTATATTCTTAAAGCATGAAGATTTAAGTTTAAGTGTTGCAATCGTCCCTGAAAACGTTGCGTCACAGTTTGAAAACATTTTGAAATGTTGATTTCGACATGTGCAAAACAGGATAAAAGGAATAAAAAAATAAAAGAAAGATATAGACAGATAGACAGAGATAAAGACATATAGGGACAAATGGGGAGAGAGGGAGGGAGGGGGGAAGAAAAGAGAGGGGGGGAGATAGAAATAGAGAGAAAGAGTTCGGAAATTTTTGAAAAATCGCATAAACATACCACTTTCCCGCACTACACTTTGCCCTCACATCCGTGTCGTCGACATAGGCCTACCTGAAATAGGAAATAAGATTATTAGCAAATGCAATTAGTCGATTGTTTTCTGGAGAGGGAGAAGGAGAGGGAGAGAGAGAGATAGTGAGAGAGAGAAATAGAGGAGGGGAGAGGAAAGGAAGGAGGAAGGGAGGGAGGGAGGGAGGGAGAGCGAGAGAGAGTGGGAGAGAGAGAGATAGTGAAAGAGAGAAAGAGAGAAAGAGGGAGGGAGAGAGAGAGAGAGAGAGAGAGAGAGAGAGAGAGAGAGAGAGAGAGAGAGAGAGAGAGAGAGAGAGAGAGAGAGAGAGAGAGAGAGAGAGAGAGAGAGAGAGAGAGAGAGAGAGAGAGAGAGAGAGAGAGAAAGAGTGAGTTCCTAGCACTGATCTCTCTGCTTTTCTGCCTGCTTTCTGCTTGCCTTCCCGTTTATCTATCTCCATGGCAACCCAACTGAGAAAAAAATATATATAATCATATATATAAGTTTACAAGGAAACAGGTAAGCAAAGGAAAACATTGCACTGCTAAAAATTTACACTGCATGTTTGGGACATATGAAGATACTGATACTGTGTTTCTTAGGATTAGACCAATCATAGAGGATTTTCCTCGTTGGAATGGAGCGGGGGGAGGGGGAGGGGAAGGGGAAGGGGGAGGGAGGGAGAGAGAGAGAGAGAGAGGG
>BOPN01000007.1:666142-671142 GCA_017312705.2 Penaeus japonicus | reverse complement strand
ACACAACGCGTCCTCGCTTCAAAGATTAAGACGCGGCGGGCATGCCACAGCTCCTCGAGATCTCCTTGGATCTAGAGGATTCATACCCTCTCAGACACAAGAAAGAAAACGGGGGGCGGGGGGGGGGGTGTAGAAGGATCGCCTAATTAACAGCCGAGGGTGCTATTGTTGGCATCTTACGGGGTCTCGTTGTATTTTGGGGAGGGAGTGTGTGAAGAGAAGATCCTTGGCAGGGAAAGAGAAGATCCCTGGCGGGGAAATGGACGTCCGCAGGGAGATGGACCGGGGAGGGGAGGTGGGCGCCGATGGGGGAGAGGATCGTTGGTGGAGAGATGGAAATCGGTAGGATCGGTAGGGCGTATGGATATTAGTCGGGAGCTGGACGTCAGTGGGGAGAGGGACGTCGGAGGTAGGTGAGGAGAAAGGCGTAGTGGGGACTTGGACGTCAACGGGGAAAGGGACGTCAGCTGGGAGATGGACGTCGGCAAGGAGATAGTCGTCAGTGGGGAGAAAGACGCCAGCGAGGAAAAAAAGACGTCAATTGGGCAATGGACGTCAGTGGAAATAATTAAATTTGACGGGGAGGAGACATCAATAAGGGTTAGGACGTCGGTGGGGAGGAGGGTATTGGCAGATATAGGGACGTTAATAGCGTCCTTTAGTATATCGAAGGACGCCATCGGGGAGAATGAGAGAAGAAAAGAGAAAGAAAGTGAAAAGAAAAGAGAGCAAAAAGGGTGGGACACCTTTTCAAGATCTAAACGATCTAAACCCTCAGAAGTGGAATGACCGCAAGCAGAGTACGAACCAATATATAAAAAAGAGAATTTCCCCCAAAGAAAAAAACGGAGAAGCAATTCCGAATGACGGAAGAGGAAGACGCGGAACGAGGAGAGGGAGAAGGGAGGGTGCAGGTTGCCCTGCCATAGGTCTTCCTCCTTGCAAGAACGAAAACATAAACTCACGGCAACACACAAACAACAAGTCCATATAGTTCCCCCCCCCCTCCCCCCACCCCATTCCTTTGTTCACAACAGTATCTCAAGGAAAGGGCATAGATGGAGGGAGGGAGGGAGGGAGGGAGGGAGGGAGGGGACAGGGAGAGGGAGATGGAGAGAGAGGGAGAGAGGGAGAGAGAGAGAGAGAGAGAGAGAGAGAGAGAGAGAGAGAGAGAGAGAGAGAGAGAGAGAGAGAGAGAGAGAGAGAGAGAATGAGCGAGAGAATAAATAAAGAAAGAGAGAAAGAATGAGCGAGAGAAGAGAGAGAGAGAGAGAGAGAAAGAATGAGCGAGAGAAGACAGAAAGAAAGAGAGAGCGAGAGAAAGAGCAATAGAGAAAGAATGAGCGAGAGAATAAAGAAAGAAAGAGAGAGAGAGAGAGAGAGTTGAGAGCAAGAAACAAGTGAGATATGGCACCTCATGGGATTTTCTGAACCCGACACCTCACATCCTCAGTCCCAGCAGCCATCCGTACCACCGCCCGCGCCATTTCCAACGCACTCTTTACCACACTCCACGCCCGTCTCTCCGGACTGGACTCGAGAACGAACTCAGAGAACAAAATATACAACAGAAAACAAAAGCGATGGCAGGGCGAGGGATGTGGAAAGACAAAGCCAGAAGAAGGGGATGAAAATATTCTAAAAAAAAGAGAAAAAGAGAGAAAGAAAAAGGTGGCCACCAAGAAAAGGAAGCGGGGATGAGAGGGGCGGGAAGAAACAAGTGCGTGGAGTTCTGAGGACAGAGAGCAGGTGGAGTGGGGCGGGAGGGCGGCAGGTGAAGGATCTATATGACTCTGACTCTCTCTTTTTCTCTTCGTTTTTTCTCTTTCTCTTCTTCTTCTTCTTCTTCTTCTTATTATTATTATTATTATCATTATTATTATTATTATCATTATTATTATTATTATTATCATTATTATTATTATTATTATTATTATTATCATTATCATCATTATTATTATTATAATTATTATTATCAATATTATTATTAATAATATTATTATCCTTATTCTGTTTCTCTTTCTCCTTATCTTTTTCCTTCCCCTTCTTCTCCCTCCCTTCCCTCTTCTCTTTCCCCTCCCTTTCTCCCTCCCTTCTTCCTCCCCTCCCCCTATCCCTCCCTTCCCCCTTCCCCCCATTCCTCACCCCCCCTCCCCTTCTCATTCTCCCCTTCCTCCTCACTCTCCCTCTTCATGTATGTGTGTTTGTGTGTGCGAAATCCTTTGTTCCTTCCGACACTAAACGTAACAAGGTCACTCACATTCCCACAAACAAGTCAGTAACCTAAACAATAGGAAAAAGGAAAAAAAAGTGTCAATAAACAATCTATAATAAACAGAACTTACAAAAAAAATAAATAAACAAGATATACACGACATACAAAAAAGGGAAGAAATACGATTGAAAAAAAAAATACCATAAAAAGACGATAAGAGAAATAGAGAGAGAGAAAAAAAACATCAACAACTAAAATACACCTGCAACATCCACACTCCGTGAGGACAGCATCGACCAGGCGCTATGTTGCCAATGCAAGTGTTCATTGCAATGCTGAGTAGGCCTAAACCTCTGGACAGGATCCGACGATTGCAAACGTACCTGTAAAAAAAAAATAATATTAATATCTAGCGAAAGTTTTTGAAGAATTATTGTGCAGTAAATCGACAGCATATCGAGCATAGCTTAAAGTTAATTAAACTTTATTCTGGCAGTAATCACGATGAAGAACACTAAAAATGGAATTAATGGAATTATGATTTTTAAATCGATAGCAATATATTAGCAGTAACAGACGCAGATAGTAAATATATATTTACTACATATATCAAAAATAATAATATATATCACAGGACCCATAAAATATTAATAATAGCCAAAACATATCAAAACAATGATCGCAATAAAAAACAACTAAACTCAATCCTAGCAACAACCACAAATAGCGAAAAAAAATAATAAAACAGAAAAAAGAAAAGAAAAAAAGAGTAAATGGATGAATGGCCGTCACACACGCACGCACGCACGCACACACACACACACACACACACCTACACACACACATACAAATCTACCACCCCCACTCCCACTCCCACCCCCCACCCCCACCCCCACAACACCCCCACCCCACACACCCCATCAATAAGGGCATCGGACAGCAATCACACCTCTCTTGTTGCAAGCCGCGAATCAAGACAACACGTCATCATCAGCGGCCGGACCAATCTCGCTACTTCCGGTCCGCGACGAATTACGGAGAAAGAGCGCGAGGGAGAGAGAGAGATGGCGGCGATGACTGGATAATGAGGACAATGCGGGGTAATAACTGGGTGAGTGGGTGGGAGGGATGCGGATGGGGATAGGGATCGGGAGAGAAAGGGTGAGTGGGAGGGAGGGAGGGAGGGAGGGAGGGAGGAAGGGAGAGAGAAAGGGGAAAGTGGGAGGAGATATGAGGAGAGAGAGAAAGAGTGAGAGAGAGAGAAAGAGAGACAGAGACAGAGAGAAAGAGAGACAGAGACAGAGAGAAAGACAGAGACAAGGAGAGTAAGAGAGAGAGACAGCGAGAGAGAGAGAGCGAGAGAGAGAGAGAGAGAGAGAGAGAGAGAGAGAGAGAGAGAGAGAGAGAGAGAGAGAGAGACAGACAGACAGAAGAGAAGAGAAAAGAAAAGAGAGCAAGCAAACAAGCAATCGACCCACCAATCGACCAACCGACCTTCCCAGACCGCGCGACACAAAGAAACAAGACAGACAAACAACGCCAGCCACAGCAAGACAAAACAGCAAAGAAAGCAAACGAGGCACGGAAGAGGCTACGCGCGGCCACAACCCGCGGATACAATCAAGAATGCAATAAACAGAATAAGAGCAATTAATTGGACGAAGGGAATGATAAATCGACGGGCGAGACAATGATAGGGATGGCATAATGGATCACGAGGATGGGTAGGCGGGGGTGGATGGGGGGTGGGGGCGGAGGGAGGAATTGAAAGGGGGGGAGAAGGGGGCGGAGGGGGAGGGAGACCCGGGCGTTGGGACGAAGAGAGGGCGACGCGAAGAGATAAAGTGATTAGAGAGAGGGGGAGAGAGAGAGAGAGAGAGAGAGAGAGAGAGAGAGAGAGAGAGAGAGAGAGAGAGAGAGAGAGAGAGAGAGAGAGAGAGAGAGAGAGAGAGAGAGAGAGAAGAGAAGAGAAGAGAAGAGAAGAGAAGAGAAGAGAAGAGAAGAGAAGAGAAGACAAGACAAGAGAGAGAGAGAGAAATAGAAATTCAAACTGATAAGAAATTACATTAAAAAAAAAAAAAAAAATCAACAGGACGAATGAAAACGAAAACTCTGAGACATAACCCCCTCCACTTCCCCTTCCCCTCATCCCCCCACCTACCCACCCACCCCCACCCACCCCACCACCTGGTTCATCCCGCCCCAACGTCGGTCGGGCTGCTGATGATGGCGGCAGTTCAATAAGAGTTCAGTCGGTACGGGCCGGGAGCAATGGCCGACTCAGGGAGAGACACTTACTTGCTGGTCTGCGCGAGCTCCACTGACAAGCATGAATGGCCGGTTAAATGGTCATTCTGTGGGAGGGGGGAAGGGGGGAAGGGGGGAGGGGGAAGATGAATGGCATTGTTATGAAGATGATGGTGATGATGATGATGGTGATGGTTATTGATGATGATAATTGAGTTAATGGGAGTTGTGGTAATGGTTTTATGGTATATAAGTTGTGATGAAGATGGTGGTTAATTGATGATGGTGATGACAATTATGGTGAAGATATTGATAATGAATACTTTTACTACTAGTGCTAATAATATTAACAAAAATAATAATGGTAATAATGGCAGTAGTAGTGAGAATAATAATAATATTAATAAAAACCGAAATAGGACTAATCGTCGTATTTTACACAGCATTAACACCTGCCATAATACAGCCCTTGCCAAGAGCAATATTTCGCCCTATGCTCCTCTCTTTTTCTTTCTTTCTTTCTTTCTTTCTTTCTTTC
>BOPN01000007.1:658642-661142 GCA_017312705.2 Penaeus japonicus | reverse complement strand
GGTAAGTGAGGAAAAGAAGGAAAAGAAGGAAAAGAGGAAGACGAAAAGGACGAAAAAAGAAGGAAGAGAAAGGGCAAAAATAACGTCCGAAAAGAAAGGGAAAAGGTAACAAACAAAAAAAGGAAAACGAAAATGAAAAGCAACGAAAAAAAACGCACGAAAAGAAAAGAAAAATACAGACGAAAGAAAGGAGGACGAAACAAGGCAGGAAAAGCTCGACGAAAACCAACAGAAAAGGACAAAAAAGAAGATGAAAAGAAAAAATACGAAAAAAACAACAACAAAAAACGAGAAAACAACAGGTACTCCAGGGTGTGGTAACGATCTGTACCCTCTCTTCTTATCAGATAACGGAGACGGCAAAACACCAAATAAAATCGGGATAATAAATACAAACCGAGAGAGAGAAAACAACAACAACAACACAATAATAACATCGATAACAACACACCAATTTCGATGGCTATCAACGTTAACAATAATACAGCCACTGACCAACATAGACCTTAGATACAGCGATAATATACCACAAGATACAGCGATAATACAGCACAGGATACAGCAATAATACGACCATAAACCTTGAATACAGCGACCCTACAACACAAGATACAATATAAGATACAACAAAGGATAGAACGATAATATAGCTATAAACCTTGGATACAGCGATAACAGAGCACAGGAGACAGCAGGGATACAGATACAATACAGAACGGGAACGCATCAACGGAGAGGGAATTCAATACCTCAATGTTGTGCAATTGAAAGACGCAATATGTCTCTAATACTGCATCACTGCTTTATTCTCCAGCGAAATCAACCAAATGATCATTAGAGAGTTGAGACATAAAACAACAAAAACAACTAATAAATGTGATAACAGCGATAGCAATAAACATGAAAGATAGAGAGGACGCAGAACAAAGAACAGAAAATACCAACAACAATAACGACAAATAAAAATACAAAGAGAAAAACAGATAAAATATAATAAGCCAATAAGGTAAACAAAGGAAAATTAATAACACAAATACATCTAGACATGATGAGGCTTAACAACAAAAAAAGAAACAAAAACAACAGAAAAAAAGAGGAAACATAACAACACAGTAAAAGATCAACAAAGGAAGCTAATAACACACAAAAAGACAAACAAGAAGAAAGAACACATAAGAAGATAAACAAATAGAAAAAAATAAAGAAGAAGAAACAACACATAAAAAGATAAAGAAGAAACAACACATAAAAAGATACACACACAAAAAAAGATAAACAGCACGAAACACAACACAACATAATACACCAAAAGATTAAACAAAAGACAAAGACGACGTCCAATAAAAGAGAAATGCAGTGAAGAGGGTGATGAAAGAGCGAAAGAGAGGCGAAGGTGAAGGAGAGGGAGGTGAAGGGAATTTATTCTGTGATTACAGGCTGACGCTGATAACAATGATAAGACTCAGATAATGATACGCATGGATTTTATCTGATAGTAGAAACGGATGATTGAAGGGTGAGGAGAATGGGAAGGAAAGATGGAAAGGATGGAAAGGAGGAGGAGGAGGAGGAGGAGGAGGAGGAGGAGGAGGAGGTGGAGGAACAGAAAAGGGAGGAGACGGAGGAGGAGGAGGAAGAAGAAAAACAGGACAGGAGGAGGAGGAGGAGGAGGGTGAAGACGAGGAGGAGGAGGAAGGGCAAAGGCAGATGAAGAAGGGAAATGTAAATAAAGATGAGAGAGAAGAGTTGATTCACGCGGCGTGGCCAACTGGGGGTCTGTATGATGTATCAACGAACATGGACAAACACCACGCTCGCTTGCGACATAAAAAAATGACCTCTCTCTCTCTCTCTCTCTCTCTCTCTCTCTCTCTCTCTCTCTCTCTCTCTCTCTCTCTCTCTCTCGCTCTCTCTCTCCTCTCGCCATTCATTCATTCATTCATTCACACACTCGTATAGACACACACGCACGTACACACACCCACACCCTCACATACACACACACACATACACAAACACACACACACACACACACACACACACACAGAGAGAGAGAGAGAGAGAGAGAGAGAGAGAGAGAGAGAGAGAGAGAGAGAGAGAGAGAGAGAGAGAGACAGAGAAATAAAAAGAGAAAGAGAGAAAGAGAGAGATAGAGAAAACAGAGAAAGAAAGAGAGAATAAGAGAAAGAAAGAGATAGAAAGAGCGAAAAAAGAAAGAGAAAAAGCATGCAAGTCCGCTCTCCAGTTCCTCAGCTCCGGGATAGAGCTTGGCGACCACCTTGACATGCTTCCTGCGTAGAGCGTCGTTACGTTTGGTTCTTTGTGCATTTGCAAGACTTCGTTGCGACATTCCTTCTTGTTGAGCTTTTGAGTCAAACGCTTCCCTCGCTTGTTTGAGTGTTCTTTCTTTTTTATCTCTCATTTCTTTTTTGTTTTTCCTTTCTAGTTTATTTTGTGTAAATCTTTTGTCTTTCTGTTCTTGACTTGTATCCATGGTCTT
>BOPN01000007.1:641142-646142 GCA_017312705.2 Penaeus japonicus | reverse complement strand
GTTGGTTGGTTGGTTGGTTGGTTGGTTGACATTGATTGGTTGCGTGTGTTGGTATTTGGATGAGTGGGTGGATGAGCGGGTTTGGTTGATTGGTGGGTTGGATCTGCTGATCGGGTTAGTTCGGTCGGATCGGTATTCGGGCTGGTTCGGTGGCGGCGGCGGTTGCTTCGAGAACGGAACTCCCTTGGCCCGAGGCAATCCGACGCGTTAATGGCGGCGACGCGACTTATCTATCTGAAGCTCGTTACTTCAACGCGTCGAGTCATGCTTTCCTAGAGGCGGATGTGGTGACTGGCAGGGACATCCTCGCTCTCTCTCTGAGTGTGTCTGCATTCGTGTCTGCCTTCGTGTCTGTCTTCGTGTCCGTGACTTTTATGCTTCCGTTAGTATGTCAGCAAGACAGACACCCAGTTCCCCATTAATCAATTCAACGACCAGTCAGCCAATCATCCATATGGATAAACTTAAGGTTCAGTCAGCCAATCTCGCCCCGCCAAGCCCAGTCATTCAGCCAAACTGTTGACATGCGAATCAGTAACCTCGTTATAGTGTGCCCAGGAATCACAATCATGATATGGAGATTGTGCCGGTTGTATTGATAATGAAAAATTGCAATTTAGTTGTTGCT
This sequence comes from Penaeus japonicus, assembly GCA_017312705.2. Taxonomy (NCBI): domain Eukaryota; kingdom Metazoa; phylum Arthropoda; class Malacostraca; order Decapoda; family Penaeidae; genus Penaeus; species Penaeus japonicus. The sequence goes on along the minus strand of BOPN01000007.1, from coordinate 645,514 downwards.
GCAAACTAAAAGGTTTCATCTATCATCATTGTCAGAAACTTTGCTATACACATACATCGTTTTATGTTATTAAAAGTATCCTCTCTCTCTCTCTCTCTCTCTCTCTCTCTCTCTCTCTCTCTCTCTCTCTCTCTCTCTCTCTCTCTCTCTCTCTCTCTCTCTCTCTCTTCTCTCCTCTCCTTTCTCTCTCTCTCTCAACATTTAATTCTGTATGCTTGTGATTGATCCGCCTCTTGTTTTGTATATATTCTAAAATGTTGACATAGCTGTAAGGTTTTGTAAAATATATGTGAGCCCAAAGAGGGACTAAGATTGGGGTGAGGATAACCTATGTTACCTCATCCTTTTGAGATGCATATAATCACTTGTCTCAATAAACTTGTCAAAGTCAAAAAAGTCTTTCCCTCCGTTTCCCCATCTTCCATCATTCTACTTCTCCTTCCTCTTGCCTTTCCCTTTCCTTCTACCATCACCTCTTCTCTCCTCTACAACCCATCCTTCCACCTTCCCCCCCCTCCCCTTCCCCTCTACAACTCCTCCTCTCCTTCTTCCCAACCACCTCCATCCATCTCTATATACACGCCAATCCCCCCCCTCCCTCCCCCCCCCCATACCTTCCCCTTCCTCCTCCTTTTAGCTTCAACGACACCTAAATACAGATACCAGACTCTGTACTTCCGCAAATCACCGCTGAACGACAGGTGGCGATGAGCTTCCACGAGACAGGTGCTTGCAACAGGTGTCAAAGCTAGGCGGTTCGGGGCGCCGATGATAATACCTGTGTTCGAACACCTCTTTGATCTTGCGCAATGGGTGGGTGTGTGCTATTAGCATGGTGGAAAATCTGCGCAAGAGGAAATGGTGGTCGTGGGGCATCATGATTATCGAATTGTGGTGATCCCGATTTTGAGATGTGGTGGTGGGTGGTGGTGATTGTTGTTGTTGTGGTGGTGGTGATTGTTGTTGTGGTGGTGGTGGTGATTGTTGTTGTGGTGGTGGTGGTGATTGTTGTTGTTGTGGTGGTGGTGGTTGTAGTAGTAAAGGTAGTATATCAGCTGTGCTAATGTTAGTAGTAGCGACAGTGGTGGTGACAACTATATCTAATAACCGTGATGATATAAGAACAATAATGAACATCAATAACATAATGATAAGAATGATAACAAAATCATGGTGCTGGTAATGAAAACAACACCATAAGAGTCATAACCAAATGATCTTTCCAAAAACAGAACTCGAATGACAACTGTAATTTCAGTCGCAATTACCCAATACAACAACCACTTTTATCAGAATTACCAAAAGCATCCTTGAAATCACAGAAACAAAATTATATTCGTCCTGACACGATAAAGAAAAAATAAAACTGAATAACTAAAAGGTAGATAAATATATAACAATAAATTCACAAAAAACAATAAATAAATAAAATAAAATAATCATACAAAATAAATACATTAATTAACAAATATACAAAAGGATAATAAATGTATAAACATAAATCAGTTAATAAATACAACATATGAGGAAAATCGATATATAAAAATAAATAAATAATTAATAAATAAAATAACATAAATAAATACATAAACAAAATACAAGGGGGGGAATGGCAGCAATGAACAGTACACAAATAGCAATACCAAGTGTTGCACAAGATTGCAAACGCCTGTTGCTATATTCGCTTCTGTTCTATTGCATCACGATAGTTAGTCAGCCAAAATTACCATCACAGTCTAATCAATACCGATAAATACCTATCCATTTGACTTTGAAATGTGACGTAGCGCTTATCAAGAAGTAAATAAATAAATAAATAAATCGAACACATAAACTACTGTCCATAAAAAAGACACTTTCGAAGCTAAAGTCATATATCAGTTAAGTATAATTCATCAATTTCACAGTCGTATTTCTCTGTTGATGACCCCCCAATCCCCCTCGAAAAAAAAAGAAATAGAAAGATAGAGAGATAAGAACGGTATTCTGCCCTAAATATACGAACATAAACACGTGGTTGGTATATTGCGACTCAGCTGTGATTTATTTACACACACGACATCTGGCGGCCGGAAGCGAAAGCGAACACAAGCACGGCCGTGTATTTTAACTATATATAAATTCTGTGTTATTTTGTTGTTGCTTGCTTGTGTGTGTGTGTGTGTGTGTGTGTGTGTGTGTGTGTGTGTGTGTGTGTGTGTGTGTGTGTGTGTGTGTGTGTGTGTGTGTGTGTGTGTGTGTGTGCGCGCGCGCGCTTGCGTACGTGCATGCGTGGGTGTGCACGCGTGTATAAGAAACACATGCACACATGTTTATGTTTGCCTGCTAAAATAAACAAACACCAGAACATAACTGCTTTCAGATGTAGATGTTTGTACACATCCTTCTGTACACACATCCAATGTATTAGAAAAAAAAAGCATGTAACAAAACACGCCTATCCTAATAAAGCACACAAAATCGGCTATAGGTCTGTCTCCCCAAATAAGTTACATTCTTAATCAAATCAATGATATTCCCTTCCGTTAAAACAAAGGTGTAGAAACGTGTGCCCCGCCATTAACAAAGAACTAGGCGATGCAGACTCAAGTTTATTTATGAGACTGTGTACGTTTGTTCACTGTGTTCCCGTGTTGTTCTCCCCCCGCTGTGTATGTACACCACTGGTCCATGGGGAGATGTTCTGGCATTTATTTTCGCGTTTTCCCTTTTTATTCGTGTTTCTTTCTTTTCTATTCGTGTGTCCAGTGATCACGGGGGTGGCCGTGTGTTTATACAATTCATTCTCCTCTCTCTCATTCATTCCTTTGAGTTGGGGATTCGTGCACTTAACCCGATTTCACACGCACCCTGGATAAAACTACTTCATGTCCTTTACGCTGTAAATCCTTAGTGCTAGAAATTGCTTGCTTTTTATGAATAGATAGAGAGAATTATAGATAAATTGAGAGATAGATGGATAAATAGATGGATAGAGATAGATAAATATATAGATAGACAGATAGATAAATAAATGCTAAAAATATAACCAGCCTTTCTCTTTCACTACCACTTTCTCTGAGGGACTTGCCATAAGCCACAACACGACTGGTGGGAGGTGGAGGCGGAGGGGAAGGGAGGGGGAATAGCGAGAGAGAGGGTGAGTGGGGGGGGGGGTTGGAGGGAAGACCGTTGCGGATTGTATGGTACACTCGACTCGCTCGCTCTCTCTTACTCTCTCACTCACTCCCCTTACCTCCCTTCCGCGCCTCTTACCTCCCCTTTCCCTCCCTCCCTTCTCCCATATCTTCCCTCTCTCTTCACTTACTTTACTCCCTCCATGTATCGAGATCTGCGCCTTCCCTTCTACTCCTCCTTCCCTTTCCTTTGCCTTTGCCTTCCCCATCCCCATCCCCTTCCCTTCCCCTTTCCCTTCTTTTATTCTCCTCTTTCTCCCTCTTCCTCTTTCTCCTTCTTCCTCTTTCCACGCCTTTTTCTTTCTCCCTCTTTCCCCATCCTTCTCCTTCTTCCTCCTCCCTCTCCTTCTTCCTCCTCCCTCTCCTTCTCCTTCTCCTCCTCCCTCCCTCCCCCCCCACCCCATCTTTCAATAACACAGGACCTTGGGAGTCTTCATGGTCTTACCAGGTAGGTTAGAGGTCGTTCGGGCTCGCCCCCTCGTTTCTTGTTTTTCTTTTGTTTCAAACCGTTTTCCTTTTCCCTTTTTTGTGGCTTGTCTCTTTTTTTTTTTTTCTTTTTTTTTTTTTTGCTACTTTTCCTTTTGTTTTTCTTAAGCTTGTCATTCTTGTATTCTTTTCTTTTGTTGGGACCGTATCTATTCCTTTCCCTTTTTTTCTTTTTATACTTCCCTCTGTCTTTCTATTTGTTTGTTTGTCTCTTTCAGTCTCTGCCTCTGTATCTCTCCCTCAAACCTCAAAAAACCCTCATCCCCAACTCCCATCACCCTCTCCCCCACCTCCCCTATCCTAACCTCACCCACCATCACCCAATCTTTCCCCTCCTCAACCCAGCATCATCCTCCTTTCTCCATTCCTCCACCACCACCACCCTTCAACCTCACTCCCCAACCCCATCCACCACCTCCCACCTCCACCCCACCCCTTCCTCCCTCCCTCCAACCCCCCAGATCCACGGCGGGGTGTGTTGGGAGCACCGAGGGGTAAGTTCGCGAAGTATCTATTCACACTGATGATCCTCTATGTGGAAACGCTCTTCGAGATGCCACATGCCGCCAGATGCAATTCCGCACGCTTCGTGGTACTCTTTTTTTTTCCTCTCTATTTCTTTTTCTTTCTTTAGTTTGTGTTGTTTGTGTGTTTGTTTCTTCCTTGTTTTTTCCTGTTTGAATATTGTTTTTTTTTCTTTGATGTTGTGA
>BOPN01000007.1:631142-638642 GCA_017312705.2 Penaeus japonicus | reverse complement strand
GAAGACAGATAGACAGATAGACAGATAGACAGACTGACACTACACACACTCACACAGCCGCAGTCGCCCGTACACATTTTGACAATCAATTAGCGTTCATTCCCCACCCCAAATGATGCAATCAGCACAGGAAAACAAAAACAAGAACACTCGAACGGGGAGCAATTACATGTCCGAGTTTCTAGAAAAAGGGGATTCCACTTTATCAGACTCTATAGGATGCGGAGACAGACAGACAGACAGACAGACATATCGTAGAGGGGAGAAAGAGGTAGGGGGTGGGGGTGGGGGGGTAGAGAAGGAGAGTGGGAGAGGTGGGGGGGGAGGAAGAGAGACTGAAAGTGGGTTGCAGAAGGGGGAGGGGAGGAATGGCAGAGGAGGAAGGCGGAGAGAGTGAGAGATAAGGAGAGAATCGTGGGAGGGAGGGAGGGAGGGAGGGAGGGAGGGAGGGAGGAAGGGAGAATAGATGGAGGGAAGAAAAGGGATGGGAGGAGGGGAAAGGAAAAAATGAGAGGAGAAAAGGAGAGAGAGAGAGAGAGAGATTGAAAATGAGGGTGAGGGCGAAAAAAGAGGTGAGAAAGAAGGATGGAAAGAAATGAAGAAAGAGTGGAGACGAGACAGTAAGAAGGGACGCTTAACAGAGAAGGAGGGAGGGATGGAGAGGTAGAGAGAGGTAGAGAGAGGGAGAGAGAGAGGGAGAGAGAGAGAGAGAGAGAGAGAGAGAGAGAGAGAGAGAGAGAGAGAGAGAGAGAGAGAGAGAGAGAGAGAGAGAGAGAGAGAGAGAGAGAGAGAAGAGAGAGAGAAGAGAGAGAGAAGAGAGAGAGAAGAGAGAGAGAAGAGAGAGAAGAGAGAGAAGAGAGAGAAGAGAAAGAGAAAGAAAAGAAAAGAAAAGAAAGAGAGAGAGAGAGATGAGGGTAAAAGGGGAAAAATGAGGTTAAGGTGAACATTACCACATGAAAAACCAAACACACACAAGAACACCTTAGTCCAAACACTCCTCTCCCTGCCATTGCACAGGTTGAACGATGGCCTCAATAAGCCCATAAAACATCGGCTGCAATAAAACTCGATACCCTATTTTTTTTGTCTTGCTTATTTCCGCGTGCAAAATTGATGTGCCTTGGTCGTAATTTTTACCTTCATTCCGATATTTTGTCATCGGCTTTTCGGGGAAAATATGCAATCTGGCACATGACCACGGGAGCCAAGGGGAGACATATATTGAAGAGAATGTATGCGGGTGGAAAGAGATAAAAACAGATAAAAACAGAAGCAGATAAAAATACACGAGAGAGAGAGAGAGAGAGAGAGAGAGAGAGAGAGAGAGAGAGAGAGAGAGAGAGAGAGAGAGAGAGAGAGAGAGAGAGAGAGAGAGAGAGAGAGAGAGAGAGAGAGAGAGAGAGGGAGAGAGAGAGAGGGAGAGAGAGAGAGAGAGAGAGAGAGAGAGAGAGAGAGAGAGAGAGAGAGAGAGAGAGAGAGAGAGAGAGAGAGAGAGAGAGAGAGAGAGAGAGAATAAATAATAAACATACACTGTGACAGTAAACGGAGAGAGCGAATCAAGAAAAACAAACAGACAGGCATGCAGGCATACAGCCAGAGTGAACAAGCCTCCCCCCCCCCCAATCACCACCACCTTACCCCTTCTAAGAGACGAGAGTGACGACCTTCGAAGCCTTCCTACCAGATTAATTCCCGAAAGTCTCACCGCCACGCCGTCACTCGAGCTGCCAGTGTGACGCGCAAACACCGTGCAGATGACAGACAAACAAACAAAACAAACACTAAATACAGGCGATAATAATTCCACGGCGAAAGAGACGTATTATCCAGATAATGCTCGTGTATGAATAAGTGAAAGGGTTTTAGTCATGAATACGTTAAAAGGGCGAGTAAATAAACCCCGCCATTCATAAATGATTGAATATCCACACGGGAGCGTAAAGCGAACCACTCCATCGCGCCGCGCGACGCAGGACTCGAACTGAAAAAAAAAGATACTCGAATATTTGATAGAATTTACTACAATGATGAGAAACTCTTACTTCCTCGTGGGTATATCGGTGTCTCCTTTCCCCTCCCTTTCCTCCACTCCCTCCCTATCCCCTTTCTTTAACTTCCGTTCCTCTTCAGCATCCCCCTCGCAATTCCTTCTCTCTCTCTCTCTCTCCTCCTCTCCCCCATATCTCGTTTCCCCTCCTCCCATGTCGTGATTTTCTACCCTTTCACCCATCCCCCCCACCCCCGACTCCCCCTTCCCCAACCCCCTTCCTCCATCTCCCTCTCCCTCTCTCTCTCTCTCTCTCTCTCTCTCTCTCTCTCTCTCTCTCTCTCTCTCTCTCTTCTCTCTTCCCTCTTCCCTCTTCCCTCTTCCCTCTTCCCTCTTCCCTCTTCTCTCTTCTCTCTCTCACTTTCTCCCTCTCCCTCACTTTCTCCCTCTCTCACGCTTTCTCCCTCCTTCCTCCCTCCCCCTCCCCACTTCCCTCCTCCACCTCCCTCCCTCCACCTCCTCCTCCACCTCTCCCTCTCCCTCCCTCTCTCCCTCACCCTCACCCCCTCCCCCTCATAGCTTCCGTGTTGTCGCTCGGTGCGTGAGTGTATGCCCCTCGAGGCGCACTCATTCCCCGGAGCCAAAGCAAACATGACCTGAAGGCGTCCGTTGAGAGGAGCAACACCTGTCCTTATCCACAGTATTCCGCTGTGGAGTGTCAACAGCGATGAGTATTTACTAGTCAATTTAAAAAAGAAATCCTTATATTGATATCAACTGACGGACAACTAATCAACATTGAAAACAAAATTTGAAGAGGAATTGTCATTATCATGATGAGTTTTATTCTTGTTGTTTATAAGTATGGTCTTAATTTTCCTACTTTTACTATTGCTGTTGTTAGAATCATTAATCGCATCGACTTTTTTTATCAGTTATTACGATATCTACTTTAACTATCTACATTAAAAATTACTAAACGTCACTACCAACAAGATTCTACTTTCATTGTTAGGATTCTTATCATCACCTTCATCATATCTCCTATCACCACCGTTATCATCCTCACCATCATTAGTACCGCCATCACCATCCTTACTTTACCATTATCATAAAGAGCATCACCATCATATTATGTACTATCACCATCATCAATACTATCACCATCATTATCATGACCATCATCTTGACATTGTCATAATAAGCATCACCTTCATTAACACTATTGTTACCTTCGTTACCATCAACATAGTCTTGACATTATTCTAAAGAGCATCACCTTCACCTTCACAAGTATGACGTCATTTTCACAGCGAGATCGGAGCGCGGGAGAGAAACCGAGCCAAGTCCCACACGGGGAGAGGGAGAGCGAGAGAAAAAAGAGAGAGAGAGAGAGAGAGAGAGAGAGAGAGAGAGAGAGAGAGAGAGAGAGAGAGAGAGAGAGAGAGAGAGAGAGAGAGAGAGAGAGAGAGAGAGAGAGAGAGAGAGAGAGAGAGAGAGAGAGAGGGAGAGAGAGAGAGAGAGAGAGAGAGAGAGAGAGAGAAAGAGAGAGAGAGAGAGAGAGAGAGAGAGAGAGAGAGAGAGAGAGGGGGAAACACACACATGCACACAAACATAAACACACACACACACACACACACATACACCCACACACACACACAAAATACCCGTACTCGAACGGCCTTCTAATCGGCGCAGTCAATGGCACAGCCGCATCCGCCGAGCTGAGTCAGCACTCGACACAGCAAAGAACCGCTGTTATGCTGAAGGGCTGAAGGGGATTCGCAGCTGTGCAGATTCGTAAGCATCGCCGGGTGCCAACTCCGGCATTAGACAAAGATGTTACCCCGTTAATCACTGCCCCCTTTCTAACAATTCTCCCCAATTAACCCCTGATTTCCACAACTTTCCCATCCACGCCCCCCTCCCCTCACCGGCCATCCCCGTTCTGTCCTCCCTCAGCGGTGAGACGAACCTCCGCCCGCATGATGAACAGTGCACTTCCGGATGCTTACGGACCCCGTCATGCACGCGCTCAGGGACTCCCTCTCTTGCTGCTCCTCTCTCTCTCTCTCTCTCTCTCTCTCTCTCTCTCTCTCTCTCTCTCTCTCTCTCTCTTCTTCTTCTTCTTCTTCTTCTTCTCTCTCCTTCCCTCTTTCTTTCTTTTATTCTTTTATTCTTTCTTTCTTTTATTCCTTCTTTCTTTCTTTCTTTCTTTCTTTCTTCTTACCACCCTCCCTCCCTCTTATCATGTTTTAAACTAGCGTCGTCGTCCAGCGCGTGACACTGCAAGACTATAACAAATGTTGATCTAACATTGGTTGCACAAACATCCAGGAGCCCAATCACACCCCAAGTCCCAGTTTGAACAACCAGAGAAACGATCAGCACCAAGCCGACGAGAGAGAAGCCGTCGCCGCCGCATCGATGACGAGCCCCGCTTCCGTCCGCCGCCGCCGCCGCCGTGTGATACTCTCCGGCAGTGTCGCTTACGTTAGATAATCGATCTCTGCCCCTCCCCCCCTCCCCATCCCTCCCTCCCCTCTCCTCCGTCCTCTCAAGAGCTACGGTCGGCCTTGACGGTATCCCGTGGTTCTGCTCCATCCCGACTGTCCTTGTGTGTTCCCCGGTCACGCCTTCCGCCCTTCATCTTGGTTTTCGTGAATTTCCAATCCTTGGTGGGGAGGCGTTCCTTGACCTTATTGCCCCCCCTTTAGAGGTTTTATGGCCTTTCGGATTCCTTGTGAACTTCTCGTGTTCTTAGGTGAGATCCTCGCCTTGTTATAGAGAAAAAAAAAAAAAAAAAAAAACACAGGAAAATAATAAAAATCGAAAAAATACAATCCAGAGTCTTCCGGGTGCTCTAAATCTCGACGACTTCCCGACGACTGCCTCCGTCTAAAGAAATCGAAAGATCCGGCGAATACCTTACGGATCTAAAAAAAAAAAATAAAAAATAAAAAATAAAAAATCTTTTAAGGAGCCACGCTGACAAATTTACAGTTCGAAATGTCTCAAGAAATTTTCCTTCTTTTCCGACGCCCCCCCCCCAAAAAAAAAAAAAAAATCTCATAAAACCGGCATCTTTGCGTTATGAGATTTTCCTCTCAGGAGGTTTCAGCGCGACCTGGGTATCAAGAATCTCCTGATCGACATATCAAATTAATAATACACAACCAAAACAAAACAACAATAAAAGGTAATCAGTGTATAAGACTTTACGTGACTTTGTTTGAGTCTGAATAGATATTGAACTAATTTACTGAACCCTTGAGGCAACCATGTATGCAGCATTCTTGGTGTAAATGGGAAGAAAAATCACTATGAAATGAACATCTTTCGAGACTGATAAAAAAAAAGATATATATAGAATAGAGAGAGGAAGGAAGAAGGGTGAGGGAGGAGGGAGGGAGGGAGGGAGGGAGGGAGGAGGAGGAGGGAGGGAGGGAGGGAGGAGGAGGGAGGAGGAGGGAGGAGGGAGGAAGAGGAGGAAGAAGAGAAAGAGAGAGAGAGAGAGAGAGAGAGAGAGAGAGAGAGAGAGAGAGAGAGAGAGAGAGAGAGAGAGAGAGAGAGAGAGACTATGCAGAAAATAGAACATAAAAGCGAGGTGAATGTGAAGGCCGAATAAGACGACATATTTCTGGATCAAAAGATGTCTCAAAAGATATCAGACTTTGGATGAAGGAGCATTCTCTATATTTTACTTTTGACGTGACCGGGCCGGGAGATGCGTCATCAGTCACTGTGGAAGACGATGCTGATTTGATCAGGTTCTTGATTTTGCTCTTTTGCTCTCTCTCTCTCTCTCTCTTTTCTATTCTTTTCTTTTCTTTTCTTTTCTTTTCTTTTCTTTTCTTTTCTTTTCTTTTCTTTTCTTTTCTTTTCTTTTCTTTTCTTTTCTTTTCTTTTCTTTTCTTTTCTTTTCTTTTCTTTTCTTTTCTTTTCTTTTCTTCTCTTCTCTTCTCTTCTCTTCTCTTCTCTTCTCTCCTCTCCTCTCCTCTCCTCTCCTCTCCTCTCCTCTCCTCTCTTCTCTTCTCTTCTCTTCTCTTCTCTTCTCTTCTCTTCCCTTCTCTTCTCTTATCTTCTCTCTTCTCTTCTCTTTTTCAGACTCTTTCTTCTCTTCTCTCCACTCTCTCTCTCTCTCTCCTCTCTCCTCTGTCTTCTCTCTCCTCTCTGTTCTGTTCTGTTCTGTTCTGTTCTGTTCTGTTCTGTTCTGTTCTGTTCAGTTCTGTTCTCTTCTCTCTCCCTCCCTTTCCCTGTCTGTTTCTGTCTGTCTCTGACTGATTCTGACTCTCTGTCTCCCTACCTCCCTCTTTCTACTCCTATCTATATCCCTCTGCCTGTCTATCCATTTGCCTCCAAGCGCCACCGAACACAAAGCCCCCACCGTCAAAAGCACCGTCACACCCAACAGCGAACCAAGCGCACGCACGCAAGCAAGAAAGCAAGCAAGCACACATCGCCCTTATGACACCGGCCATAACAAAGGGCCTCTCGCGCACGCACACGCACACGCACACGCTGCCAGACAGACGCCCTTCGCGGATCAGGCGGCGAGAAGAAGCTCGGGGAGGCAAGTAACCTGAACTGGTCGAGGGCCTCCCACACGCAGCGCGCCCCGGGGAACAGTGCCGGCCACACCCACGTCCTCCTCGTCTTCCTCCTCCCGCTGCTGCTCTTCCTCTTCCTCCTCCTCTTCTTCTTCTTCGTCCTTCTCATCTTCTTCTACTTTCTTCTTCTTCTTTTTGTTTTTGTCTTTGTTTTTCTTCTTCTTCTTCATGTCTACCTCTCGTTTTGAGCCCCTCTCCCTCTCCCCCCCTCTCTCTCTCTCTCTCTCTCTCTCTCTCTCTCTCTCTCTCTCTCTCTCTCTCTCTCTCTCTCTCTCTCTTGCTTCGCGTCCGATCCCTTGTTCCTTGTTAATCATCTCCTTAGGAATCCTACATAAATCCTTCTTAAATCCCCTTCACTCGGTTTTACTCCCAATTATTAGCCTCTTCCTCCTAATCTTTCCTCGTTACCGGCGCTGCCCTACTTCCTCATTCTCTCCATCCTCTTCTCCCTCACGTCTACTCTTTCCTTCCGTCGTTCTCCCTCCCTCCCTCCCTCCCTCAGGACTCCTTCCTTCCTTTTCATTTGCAATTGTTAGGAAATGAGACACACTACAGCGAATAGTGAAGGGAGAATGGGGAGGGAGGGGAGGGAAAGAAGGAGATTAGTAAAGAGAGAAGGAGGGAGGGAGGGAGGGAGGGAGGGAGGGAGGGAGGGAGGGAGGGAGGGAGAGAGAGAGAGAGAGAGAGAGAGAGAGAGAGAGAGAGAGAGAGAGAAAGAGAGGGAGAGAGAATATTCCAATGTTCGATTGTATCTACTTGCCAACTTGTTTGCTTGTTCGAATGCGTGCCTTTGTGTGTCTAAGCACCACACGTACCACAGGTAATGTTAGTCTAGTTAAGGGAGCGCACCATTTCCCCCCCTCCTCCTCCCCTCCTCCTCCCCCTCCCCCTCCCCTCCATCTT
>BOPN01000007.1:618642-621142 GCA_017312705.2 Penaeus japonicus | reverse complement strand
TGTGTGTGTGTGTGTGTGTGTGTGTGTGTGTGTGTGTGTGTGTGCGCAAAAGTATCTGCATACCTGTACGTGTGCGTGTGTAAGCATGTGTGCATATTCCCATATCTTTTGGGTAATTCAGAGGATATCAACTTCGTTCACTTTATGGAAGAGAAAGAGCAGATCGATTGGTTTTTTTTCTTTATTCATGCCATCGTGCTGGCCAGGTGTGATATACGAGGGAGTGTGAGCGCTCAATGTGGACGGAACATGGGAATACAGCATGGTGAGCGAAGGTTATTGTGTTTAGACGAATTGTACACATACATAACACGCATGCACTCATGTACGAACACTTACGCACATATTCACACACAAGTGGCATTTTACATCTGAGCATCAGCTAGAATATATGTTTATGTATGTATGTATGTGTGTGTGTGTGTGTGTGTGTGTGTGTGTGTGTGTGTGTGTGTGTGTGTGTGTGTGTGTGTGTGTGTGTGTGTGTGTGTGTGTGTGTGTGTGTGTGTGTGTGTGTGTGTGTGTGTGTGTGTGTGTGTGTGTGTGTGTGTGTGTGTGTGTGTGTGTGTGTGTGTGTGTGTGTGTGTGTATATGTATATGTATATGTATATGTATATGTATATGTATATATATATGTATATGTATATGTATATGTATATGTATATATATATGTATATGTATATATATATATATATATATATATATATATATATACATATATATATATATATATATATATATATATATACATACGAGGACAGTGAAAGAGAGAGAGAGAGAGAGAGAGAGAGAGAGAGAGAGAGAGAGAGAGAGAGAGAGAGAGAGAAAGAAAGAGAAAGAGAAAGAGAGAGAGAGAGAGAGAGAGAGGGAGAAAGAGAGAGAGAGAGAGAGATGGAAAAACTGAGCATCACATGGACCCTCTTATGACATTCGCTCTGGCTTCGTCATCTTCAAAAACATCCTAGCGTATGACGCCACGCTTATCCTTTAGAATATAGCGCATAAAACATATTTTTAACGAAGTATGTTCCTTTCAATCAAGTTAAGCTTTTAAATATATATATATATATTTTTTGGGGGATGGGGGGTTACAAAGTTTCAATTTAATACTGTATTCTAATGGAATGACGTGAAAAATATAATAATCAATGGTCATCGAATCGCACCAACACATAAAAAGGTTATCGTACTTTTTCCTTACCACGAAAAAAAAAAAAAAACAGAATTGAGATGTGTGAATGAAAATGTCCTACAATTGCGCAACAGAACTCTCTGAATATAATTTTAATTGCAATGTCATTCTCACTCAAAGCAAATCTGTGTAAATCTCTATGTCGTAACATCCATGACATCAGTCATAAATAAAAAATAAAATAAAAAAAATAGAATTATTATAACAATAAAAAGCCATTTCCACTTCACATACTTCATCCTTCTCATTCAATGGAAGAATTTCGAAACCGCAAGAGAAAGAAAGAAAAGAATTTGTCAACAATATACATCATAAAACTCTCCCTCGCTGCAAACTTCTTGCAAGTTCAAAACCATCATGCATTAGCAGCAGTTTTAACTTCTCCTCCCCTTACTAGTTCCCCTTCTTCCTCCCTTCCCCCCTACCTCTTCTTAGCATCCCTCCCCCTTCCCCTTTAATTAAACTCCTGCCTCCCTTTCCTACCCACTCCGTCTACCTCCTCCTTCTCCCTTCCACCCCTACTTCCTTCGCCTTTTCCCCTAATCTCCCTTCCCTCTCCCTTCCCCCTTTACCCCCCTCTCCCCACTCTTCTTTCTGCAACACTTATCCTATCCTTCCCTCTCCGCCCCATATCTTTTGCCTACTACCTTCCCCCTTGTCCCTTCTTACCCCCCCCCCCCCCACTCCCCTCTTCCCCGCTGTTTCTCGCTCTTGTAACTTAGTCGATCAATCCCCGAAGACCTATTAATATTTATCCTCCTCGCGAGCGTACTCCCCCCCCTCCCCCCTCCCCCCGACATTTTCGATAACTCAATATCCAATTTATCCGAGAGATCAAAGGAAAGAGAAGACAGAGCGAGGATATGGTGATAAATAAAACACGATTGCAGTATTCGAGACGAGAGTGATAAACAAGGCGTAATGGCGGGCGAGCAAGTAACTGATAAGTATGGTCATTTTGTTAATTCACGGCGGCGAGAATTAAGAGATTTCGTATCTTTTTGGAAACTTTATCTTTTTATTTTGTCTTCCTTTCTCTCACTTACTCTCCCCTTCCCTTCCCTTCCTCAATCTATCCCTCCTTTCCCCTTTCCTTTCCCTTCCCCTTTCCCCTTTCCCTTCCCTTTCCCTTTCCATTCCCCTTTTCCTCCCCCTTCCCCTTCCCCTTTCCCTTCCCCTTTCCCTACCCCGCTCCCCTTACCCTCCCCACTCCCCCCCACCGTCTCGTTCAATCTCTTCATCCATCGAAAGGCCCAACTTTTATAGGAATCTATTTCCTTTTTTTTCTTTCTCTCTTTTTTTTTTACT